>JARFOD010138903.1:0-13250 GCA_031763545.1 Mopalia muscosa
CTGCGAACACCAGGGTAACAGAAAGCAACCTCTTTTCTCGCCTCTTACGATCGACAGAGGAAGCCGAGGGAGTATTCGGCAGGGCCATGGCCCACCCGCTCCCTCACGGTGTCGAGCAGCTTTGTGAGATCTTAAAATACCAACCAATACTCGGTTCTAATTTTTCGAGAGCTTGATTGGGATTTTCGCTGTACTTAATAAGGCTGTTTCACTCAGACCTGGAGACAAAACAAATACACCGTAAATAGGTCAGTTTCATGTTGCTTTAAATTTAATTAACATTGTAGCTTTCATTTGACAAAATAAAACTGTTTTATTTGTACAACTTTGCATATTACGACATTATCGTGTGTTGCATAGCTGATATCAGTTCAGTTGACAGTTTCTTACCCTTGCAAATACTAAATTAAAAAAAAGCAGGCTATGAATATATTTCAAACGGTGTTTCTTTTCTACTGACATAGAGTGTAGCAATATTATGGACAATCAACGCGAGTCAGTTTTTCCATATTTGGTAAAGGTGGTTTCAAGGTAGGTACATGTCGGCCATGAGTTATCAATGCTAGAATTATCATGCCAAGAAGCTTGTAGCATCATACTAACAGTTATATCAGTTAAATTGTTTAGTACACAGGCACACTTGAATTTATTTAAAGAAGATAGAGCAGAGCAACATTACCACTAGGTGATATCCTGAACATAGAAAAAATAAGAAGAAACCCAATGAAATTTGAACGCACCCAATACCCGTATTCAAACCATATACAGAATCGTCGCCGGTGCCCCTTATACCAGAATGATGTTAACTAGAGGTATGCAACTGCCGTGTCATATGACCGAGGCATGGTAGACCGGCAAGAAACGGTGACGTCACATTACAGTCACTTGTTTTTTAAGCTGTGAGGAACTCGGGGTTCTTTCGTTCCTCATCGGCCACTGCGTAAAGCAATTATTTTCGTTCTAGTTACTGGCTTAATATTTGGCGATTTAGTTGCCATTTATATGCACATATTGCACTGAGTAAATGCGTTTCGTTTAGTAAGCAACATAGTGATCGAGGAATGCCTGAAGTTTCCCATAATGTACCATTTTTAAAGTGGCGTTATTCTGAATTTTCTTGTGCATGCCCTTATGGCGGTTAGCTTGTCTATTTGGCAGTTGCATACTTCTAGTTATTATACTTATGCTTATACCAATACTGCGTGGCTATGGTGACCACCAGAAAGTCATCGCTTGTCTGTAACCGTTAAGGAGCGTCTCTACCCTTACACACTTAGCGTACAGACTAAATAGTTCAACCGTTGTGCTTGATTATAAATTAGACAAATCTATTGATGGCAACGATGTGTAGGACAGGTGTAGCAGCAAAATTACACTGAAAACAACAACAATAGCTCAAAATGTCGCTGTACCATTACTGACAATACATCTCTAGTGACAACGATGTGTTGTAAAGGTTTGGTGCAATATATATGTACAATGTAGTTCCAACTGTTGCTTTTGTCACAGAATGGAGATCCTGTTGGCTTTCACAGCTGTTGTGGCGTCATGCCTAGCAGCAACACCCATGACAGGCGTAGATGATTTTACTGGCAAATTCCAAGGACATTTTTTGATTCCCATCACGGAACAAGTGGATGGATGGGAGGTCACGATGACCTTCTCCACAGCAGTCAGCGATCTCACGGTGTGTATCATTCCGCAAGTAGAACATTAACTAATTTGATTTAATTGCTGTTCATTTATATACAATCCGAATTACATTAACTGGTTTATTAAAGGCTCGGGTAGGTGTTTGAAATTTTTTGCAAGAGATTTGTCATTATATCTGTTAGTATATGTGCTTAATGTACGAATTTGTAGTTTCCTCACACCCGTTTACCTGCGGATAAAAATCAACGAAAAGTCTGATACTTTTAGATTTACCTGCCTTGAGCGCCGGCTCATTTTTAGGATTTCAAACAATTGCTATTCACATAACGTACATGTTTACAAGGTTGGATACAAATAGGTGACTTGAATAACACTTAAAATAAAATGGCATAACTACCAAAATTATTTTTTTTAATTAATGTTGTGCTTAGGAATGGATGGGTGATACAGTATCCACCAAAGAAGGCGGAAAAGTTTGGGTAATCGCAAATAAGGAACATACAGGAATAATGAAGCCAGGAAGTACGCTTGACATTACAGTCCAGGCTAGCTACAGCGGAAGTAAAGCTCCAACCGGAAGTGCAGTTTTTGTAAACCTAGGCAAGGACACTCAAACCGTTCCTCCTCACCATCACTGTAAGTTCAGCATCTCCCTCTAGTTTTATTTATCAATGTGTACCGAGCAACCAAATTCGTTTGCAAGCCTTCGACAATTCATCGACCCAGCTTCTGGCACGCTTTAAAATACCTCTGATTGACTGACTGATGATTAACGCCGTACCCAAAGGTGTTCCATTTAATGGCGGTTGTGTATCCAACAGTAATTACTAAAATGACGCATCCATAAAATGAAGTGTTTTGCTTTGTTCGAATAAAAGTTTTCTTCCAGCGCTAGGTACAGTAGTATGTCTATACTTGAACGCTCTGCCCTCGGCCAGATTGCTCAACTGCTTCTTAAACAAGACAATGTATTCTGCGAGTTCAGTTTTTTAACAACGTTATTAAATCACCGCTAATTTCCTTGTTTAAACGTATTCAAGCAAATACACCTTGTATGGGCCTACTAGAAAATGTTTAATAAAATACATGTAGCTCTCATCTGAATATGATCTGAAATAATCGTTAGAATATAACTTTTTTTTTATCTGTAAACGCCGAACATTCCACCTGTTGTGACTAAAGATGTATTCTCTTTTCGTTAACAGCTTCTGGAAAGTATGATTATGACGATCTCCTGTATAAATCCATCTTGTTTTACGAAGCTCAAAGATCCGGCAAATTACCGCCAACTAAACATATTCCGTGGCGAGGTGACTCCGCCCTTAAAGACAGAGGTCAAGGTGGCGAAGACTTGACGGGAGGGTGGTATGACGGTAAGGTCAACACATAGATGTGTTATTAAATTTAACTCATCATACACTCATCAACGACAACAACAACAACAGCACTGAACCCTTTTTTTCCATGTCGTGCTATATGACTTTTGTTACTTAAAATATAAATGAATTATGAAATGAAACTATTTCTTACACACACATGATTTTGGTATGACACTATTTGAATTTGAAACGGTATATATTATACTTTTTTAAAGCTGGTGATCATGTAAAATTCGGTCTGCCAATGGCGTATTCCGTTACAATTTTGGCTTGGGGGTTGATCCAATGGGGAGACGCTTACAAAAGTGCCGGGTTGACGAGTTCGATGTATGACTGTATCCGCTGGCCACTTGATTATCTCCTGAGAGCCCATACAGGACCGACTGAGCTTTATGTGCAGGTAGCATTTAAATGTTTTAAAAATAAATTTGTATTTGTATTGTATGATCTGTGCCATTGGAACTATAGAAAACGAAGAATATGCTTTTTGTCTAGGTAATTAAACTGCATCGGTAATTCCAAGAAAAAGTTTATGAGGTACATGTACATACACAGCAAAATGTCTTGGTGTATTCCACTAATAATCTACTCTAACGTCTTAATCTTGGGTTCATTTTTGTTGGGTGTGAGCCGAGTCCCTCTCACCATCCCACACACTTTGTTTAGCAGTGCAGACAATTTTTAAAGGGATGACGCTTTGGATTTACTTGGGTGATTCAATTGAACGGGCCTTTAAGTATACAAGAAACAAGTCCGTACGACAGAATGCCTGGAAAATAATGACTCTAATATGGACTGTGATCAGGTTGGTGATGGAGGTAAGGATCACGCCTACTGGGGCAGACCCGAGAACATGACGATGGAGAGGCCGGCTTTTAAAGTTACCGCTAGTAGTCCAGGAAGTGATGTAGTTGGAGAAACAGCCGCGGCTTTCGCGGCCAGTTCGATTGCCTTCCGAAGTGTAGGTAAGAGACACATATAGGCTCATTTAGTCAACAGGCAAACATAAATTAACAATATAACAAAATAAATAAATAAATAAAACTCGTGTTGCCTTGTTACAGATAATTTGATAGTTATTAACAAGATTGCTTCGTGAAGGTACACGACAATGGAGATTTCCAGAAGCCTAGACACAATACGCATGCATTTTGCCTTGATCTCAGAAAATCTTTCAAAAGATGTCTTACCTCGCTTTTTTATTACCCATTGTATGTTACATAGAGGCTTACAGTACTTCCGATATACATGATCGTCACTATTTTAAATTTTTTTCTCCAGATAGAACCTTTTCTGACAAGCTACTGACACATGCAAAACAATTGTACGACTTTGCCGATAAACACAGGGCTATTTACAGCCTTAGTGTTCAGGCTGCAGCTGCATATTACCGGTAAGTTGTATCATTCCATTAGCTGGGTTCACCTCTTTACGAGTTGGTGTTGAAACACAAAACTGATTAGTCCGTAGCGACTTTGGAGAAGGCTCATTGACAGCAAGCTTGGGTTAACAATTGTTGTGTAACTTACACTGGGAAATCATTAGATTAAACACAAAAATAGTGTTTTATACTTTTATTTATCTTCGTTTTGCCTTTTATGGATACAAAATTGTAGTTACTGATATCACAGAAACAAAGTATCCCGTTACTCCAGCGTGAGTGATTAAACTATTTAGTGGTAGTCCCAATTGTAGAATTTATATTTGTTATCGAATGGACCATCCACAATGTCCTTTCATATAAAATGTTTACATTTTCAAGGTCAATGGGATACGATGATGAGCTTGGTTGGTCGGCTGCGTGGCTCTATAAGGCCACTGGGGAACAGAAATACCTGACAGCCGCTGAGACCTATCATGAGAAGATGTCCGGTTTTGCCTGGGGGTTATCCTGGGATGATAAACAAGCCGGCTACCAGGTAGAGTATGTCTAACGATTTGCAACAGAATGTGTTTGCGACAAGTTAGCAGCATCATCCGAACACATGATATCTCTACAAATAGACTGCTAGTGAGATACCGTGCGACATTTCATGGCTTTTTTGTGTGCTGGCCTAGTCTCGAATGCTGGATTTCTATGAGTTGCCCACACCCATAATCGTGGGACCCAGCCATGCGTATTTGTTATGATAGTTTTTTTCAAACATCTTCAGACTCCAGCATTTGTGTGAACCGTCGCCGTCTTACCTGTATGCCCATCTGCGTTGAACGACTAACTGGTAGTTGATCATTTCAAAATGAGACTACAAGAAATAGAACAACGCCTGGATGTGGATATTATTAAAATTGTGAACAGAAAACCTGCTCTTGGTCATGTTTATAAGTTGATTTCGAGCACTGATTTCCGTCATTATGTTTCTCTCGGTAGACTCTTGCTGTCGTTGAATCGGCTGATTCCATTGGCCTGTGAATTTAGGGGAAAACCCTAGTTGGAACAAGATTTTGTGCCCTTTTCGACTCTGATAACACGGCAGAGATTTGTAATGTGCAACGGTTAATACACCCATGTCTTAACCTTGACTCTCGAGGATGGTTAGCTGACGCGGGATATAGTCATTGGGCATAAGGAGAGATTGGGCGAATGGCGTAAATGGGCTTGAAAGTGGAGATTACTGGCAATGTGTGATAATTGATATCCATTTTTTGGAAGAAGAATTCGTTTTCTAAGATTAAATTATTCATCTTTGTCAAGTAACAACACATATTTAATAAAATGCCAGTGCGACTAAGACATCTGTTTCTTCCAAATCTTATGCTTTTTGAATCCATTTTGAATGAACACTTTACAACCCATAAATAAGCATACCGTACTCACGTAAAGTGTTAATTATTGACTCTTTCATTTGATGGCTTTTAGATAATGATGTACAACCTTACGAAGAAGGCAATGTACAAAGATGATATTTTGGCTACGTTTAAATACTGGATGCCCGGTGGCACAATCCCATACTCTCCCAAGGGTATGGCCTTCAGATTACAATGGGGGCCTTTGAGATATTCATGTAAGTCACAAACAGTTCAATTCCTTGGCAATGATCCATTGTGATAAAGTACGAAAATATGTAGGCACTACGTTTGTTCAGCAGGTGAATAAAATACACTAGATTGCAATCATACCCTAAACATCTCCCAAACTAAGCTTTCGAATGTTTTAGTTTTCCTAAACCCGATAGGTGGAAGAATATTCAGTTACTAGATGTAATGTGCTTATATCTACTGTTGTTTCATATACATTTTTAAAAATGTGGGATCACGTTGATAATCTTTCCATTCACGGTCATTTTAAATTAGAGCAGTTTCTCTGTCGTATTATTGTTCGAAACATCTGTAATCTGCCATGTAAAATTGTTTTCTGAATCCGTTTTGACATTTCAGCCAACATGGCTTTTATCGCTTTGATGGCTGCTGACCTTGGAGTTAACCCTGCGGAATACAGAAAGTGGGCAATGGGACAAATCCATTATGCCCTTGGAGACTCTGGGAGAAGTTACGTTGTCGGCTTTGGTAAAGACTACCCTAAGCGACCCCACCATCGAGCAAGGTTTGTGTTTAATTGATTAACTCTAACGTGGGTCTATGTCGTTTTATGGATATATAGGATATATATAGGTACATGTGTGGTCTATTCAAACATCCGTATAACAAGAAGGCGCACTTGTTACTTAATTTGTGTTAGCTTAATGCCTGTACATGAAAAGTAACGCGAGAAAGCCAATCATTCATCTAACTCCCTATTTAAGATCCCGCTGTATGTATATTTCCTTTAATACGTTACAGTGATAGCTCAAGTGTCATTCTGTTTGGGTGAGGGAGGGTTTTACATCGAGAAGAAGTCAACACTTTGCTTTCACTGTTTTCCATGTTATCTTCATTCCAGTTCGTGCCCCTCTTTACCGGCGCCATGTGGTTGGAACGACCAGCGACAGTCAGGTCCGAACCCTCACATATTGTACGGGGCTTTGGTGGGTGGGCCCGGTAAGAGTGACGAATATACAGATTCTCGAGAGGATTATATACACAATGAGGTGGCCTGCGACTATAACGCTGCATTCCAGTCCGCAATTGCAGGTAAATGTATTGAATCTTAAAATACCCAGTTCAAACGCGCCACCCTTACTATGTGCCCGCATCTGATGGCCCGGATGCAGATAATTTTTCGCCATGGGGAATACCTGCCATGTGATGAAGCGGACGCTACCATGCGAGCAGTATATGGTGGGCAAAAAGCATCATCGTGAGTGTTTTAAAATTGACTAGTTGTTTAAACAGCCAATCAAATCGCAGGATTTCAAAGAAAAATATCTCTGTCGCACGTCGATTGATGTTATTTTACGTGAGCCTTTGCGTGTTAAACATTCACATAATATAGTGTCCACTTGGGACCCAACCACATGATGTGTTTTCAAGAAATGAATGTGTTGTGTTAGATGGCATTGAACAAACTATATCTAAGTTATAAGTATTTCTTATTCATCGCCCTCTCCTCTATCGTTCCCCTTTTAAACTATGCTTCCCTACTCATTTATTGACAATGTTACATAATGTATCTCTACAAAAAAAACATAAATTTTATTTTTTATCAAACCCAACGAAAATATATTCGTTTATCCATTAATTACCGCATTACCTATAGATTTTGAAGGTATAACCTATTTTATTTAATATTTAATTTATGTTTTGTTTCTTCGACAGGTTTGAAGCTACACAAGTAGAAATTGGCAATTGATCCACTACAAAACCAATCAGTCTGGCATGCGTTTAAATATTGTATATACCTATTGTCTTCTATGATAAAAAGCATAATATATTTGTGATTTTACGTGCTATATTATTGTTGGATTCTCTTGGTTTTGTGGATTGTGGTGGAAAAGTTTAATGCTCGTTACACTATTCACAGACTGTTGTTTCGTCGTTATTTACTCTCGTGCTTAAGTGCGTTCTATGTAGACGACTCAGTATAGTCCGTAATGTCTAGAAATCCGATGGCAAAAACGAAATCTCCCCATAATAGATCCGTTTAAAGAAGGTAGGAAACAGTTTCGCTAACTTATGACTGCTTAAGTAAAGCAAACAGAATCTTTGCATTCAGAATCTATGAAGCATAGACAACGTGGGGACTGAAAAAACACATTTTATCATAAACAATACCCAAATCGAATAGAAATAATAGAGAACTAAGGAATTTATCAAAGATATTTAAAATAGTTCCTGACGAATATGCTATGCTTGGTTTCTCGGACGAAGTTGACTCTAATGGTGTTATCATTAAGTGTACTAGATATATTATCTATTTTGCTTAGGTCAGATATATAAACATATTTTTTAAGCTTAACCTGATCTTAAATCGTCTTTTTCTTGCACATCCCCCCCCCCCGTCCCCCCCCCCCCAAAAAAAAATCCCACAACATTTTGAAAGACTGAGGCCAATAATTGGACAACTGAAGACTGATTATACAAAACAATCTATTTAGATAGCTTTATGTCCGTCTCTAATACCCCTCTATAAACCACCATGTAAGCTAGCATTTTGTGCCAAAAACAGGTTACCTGATTTCAAAATACTGACAGAAGTTGGTTTTGTGTGACCATGTTATTCGCTCCCCTTGTGTCGGATGGTTGCATGATAATATCGCATTGTAACATTTTTAGTACACACATAGTAATAATTCATCAAATGAGACCAAGCTGGGGTTGCCAGTTAGTAACAAAACAACATAGAGTGACGCCTCTTTGCTAGATATGGTGTTTGCTCTATGCCAAAATCACAAATTTTGATATTAAGAGTATAGGCATTGTTGCTAGCAAACAGACAAACGTAAATAAAATCCTGTTTTCAATTCCCACAGCTTGGAATATTATTTATTGCAAAAGAAAAATTTAAAACTACATAATTCTTTGTTGAAAATACAGTACAACAGGAAGCTATAGTTATGCCATTTTTTTAAAAAAGTGATAACATGAACATATCAAAGTTTAGAACAGTAAGTGTTTTAACAGAGAAATTATTAAATCAACAACTTCAAATTTGTACAAATAACTTTTTATCTCCTAACACTTTCGGCTAAAGATCTGGTTACAGTTGTCAACAAGCATTGCTTAAGCTTATAAAAACTTGGACGTGTGACCTCGACCTTGGTCATTATGTGGGCGCCTTACTTATGGACCTGTCAAATGCTTTCATTGTATACCCAATGATTTAATTTTGGTAAAACTACGTGCATATGGAATGACAAATGATAGTTGTAGACTAATGAGTACATGTAGCTATTTAATGAACAGGTCACAAACAGTTAAGCTTTCAAATAAATTCAGTTGTTAAAAAGTTCTTACAAAACATGTTCTGTAATTTATAACGTATTTATGAACCATTTGCTGTTGGACACAAACAATAATCAAGTACTTATGTGATCAATGATAAGAAAACTGAAGGATTAGAATGTTTATCCTGGTTCAAAAGAAAATAAAATGTCTCCCATCCCTTCTAAATTCCATTTTATTTCAGCAAGGCTCCCCAAAAGCATATTTTTAAGAGATTTAGAACTTTCCCTCAATGATGAGATCCAGTTGTCAGCGCACAGGTAAACTTTTAGGAGTGACTCTGGATAGCGCGTTGTCTTCCTCTTTACGTGTTGCTGACATATGTAAAAAAAAAAAGGCATCTAGACAGCTTAGTGCAAGAACACGATTATCTAATCTATAAAACAAAACGTTTATTTAAAAAACTGTTAGGACATTTATCCATTGACAATTCAACTATTGCCCCCTTGTTTGGTTTAACTGCAAATATTCAGATGTTAAAAAGAAGGATAAGCTACAGTTGAGAGCTCTGCATGTGTTATGTAACGATAATAAATCATCACATGAAGAGCTATTACAACTCGCAGAGCTCCCAACTCTACTTCTCTATCGCCAAAGGCAGTTGGTAACAGAGGTATACAAGTCTCTCCATGCCCTAATCCACTCTTTATGAAATATTTATTTCGATATGAAGTTAATCCCTATAATCTAAGGTCTGCCAATCATATAGATACCTGGCGTTAAAACCACAGCAAACCGACTGAAGTCCATTAGATAACAATGAGCTGTACTCTGGAACCAGCTGCATAACGCAATTAAAAGCTCCAATTTTTAAAAATTATTATCTACTTTTACATTTTAAATATCTATGTATATATCATATGTTACTAAAATATTTACATTTACAGTTTGGCAAACACAAAAACTGTGATAATATTAAGCGAAGCTTTTGAATTATTTAAAAAAAAAAAGAAGAAACGGAACTTCGTCTTAACCACTCCTTGGGCACTTTTTGCACTATAATAAGTCATCAAGAGAGAGGTTATGTTCATCATTTTGCTATTACAGTACACGAATACTATGGAAGTTTTCTGTGTTAAAATGACCTTTAAATGCGATGTACAAAACACAACACAGAGCTTTATGGATTACAACTTATAAACCAGAAGTTATAATACATAAAGCCATTTGTTATGTTTACAAACTGAAGTCCCTATTTCGTTGAGATGTACAGCTAGTGCCTACTTGAAAACCAATAAATACAGCAGGTCCATAGTCGTAATTCAATAAACATAAATAATTTCACTTTGGTTCGGTCTTTAGAAGGAAGAAAGCGTCTATTTTCTTTCAGCGTATTTTCGGAATAATTTTACCCATCTGACCAGTTATCAACGTTAACGGTTAATACTGTAAAGGAATTAAACATACTGCTGGCTCACAGCCTGAGATGATTGTTGATATGTTTCAACTTGGTTCAGGCATATAAGTAATACCACATTTTGTGAAACAAATCCACAATCTTTGCTAAACAGTTTTCAGTTTTTTCCAGATGAAAACTGCTTTCTAGTGTGTATGACATCAGGCCTCGATAATATGGGTCGATTCTGATCGATTTTTTGTTTAGGCTCTGACTCGAAACTCTGGGCTCAGTTCAATTTTTCCCACAATCCTTGCATTGTCGGTAAATGGACCTTCGTACCATCGTAGAGGACATTTGTTTATTTTACAGACAACTTAGTCTGTCTGTTCTGTTGATAAAAAACAGTTAACGAAAGGTTATTTCGCAAGCTTAAGCGGATGTCGCTTCACAACGAGGAGAATTAACTGATCAATTGTGTATATTTAAAGAAAGATAAAGTGTTTGATTTAGTCATAAAAAGTATCGACAGTGTGACCAAACAAATGATAATGGACTTACAGTTTATAACATGGTCAGTGAACTACCATGTCAAAACAAAACCAAATTATGTCCGACATCGGTAAATTTAAATCTGTATAGACCAATCACCCAGTCTCACCTTTCCTTATATTCCCTATAACATACCGGTCCCAGAGAATGCAACAATCTCCCAACAATGCTTGCAAACATAAAATCCTTGTCATTATTTAAATCTAAATTTAAAGACTATCGCTTCTCATCTTGAATCAGTATTCTCCAGAATAGCATATGTCCGCTGTTCTTTGTCAGTCATATTTAAGATGTAAAATGCCATATATATAAGGGGTAGAACTAGTCTGAAATAGTTTACTTCCGGCTTCTATTCTAGATAAGCTAACGTTTGTATATGCGTTGTCTCCATAACACGAGGATACGCAAATGTGTACTGTAATAGCATCATGATAAATGACCGACGGTACAGGGTTTACGACATGTCACATGGAAAATACAATCAATTCACCTTTTCGAAACAGCTGCTTAGGCATTAGTGTGAATTCGGTGCAGACGGGGTTGACAGACAATATGACAAGCGGCAGGGCATTGGCAAATGTCGTAGAGAAGTTAATCTGCAAATGAACAACAGATAATCCAAATCACAAGAAAACAAGCATTTTGTCTAAAGCCAACGTATTTCGGGTCGCACCATCGCGACAGCATCATTCAACCCGTCCTAAACGAATCGTATTACCGAAACACTTACAGCTCTAGATCATGCAACTTAACCCAGTGGTCCCAATGGTAAACCGAGCACTATAATTGTTGTTCGTCCAAACCCAAGCCAGACCGCAAAGACGCCAAGCGAAAAACTGCGATTTGACATACATGTACTCAACATAATGCGAGCTTATACGACTTACGTGTCAGACTGAGTCACTACCGATGACTAGTTGATTTGAGTCGTAAGATGTTTGGTTAATGTGAAATGGGATTAGCACGTTACTTCCAGTCATACGTTTTGGTTTGTTAAACTTTTGCACTCCAGGGCATTTCAAATTTATTAACAACTGATTTGCCAATTTCACAGTGTTCCTTGCTTAAATACGATGGAAAACAGGATAAAAACATAATACAGACTCACTGATATAAATGGTGTCGAAATGCTCATTTAAACCCGTTGGCTGTTACAGTACATCGAAGTAGGATGAGTAAGCAGACACGCCAGCCACTAGGCCAAGTCGCGGTCCACCTCGGAAGAAAGTTTTTTTTGGTCAAAACTGAAGTACCGACATTAATTGATAATGTTTAGACAGAAGAGAGCCAATCCTGAAATCTCCGAAGGAATGTTTAAAAAAAAGCACAATCCATGTTATTTGGCGTGGGAATGAACACAATTATAAGTATTAACCAGAAAAAAATAAAAGGCCGACCTTTCTGAACGTGTACTGACATATGACCTAAAGAAACTGCCACATCAAATTCAAAAGGAATCAATGGATATTAAAATCTACTGATAAAGACCATTCATACGATATGCTGCGACGACTCGTTACTGCAGTCGGTCTGATCACGCGAACAAGACGTGTCGCCTGAAGGCTGGATATATAAAACATTTTGTAATGATATGCCTAAACTGAAAAAGTAGAGCAAAACAGTCCTATTAAACTTCAAGCAAAGATAGCCCATTTTACTGCGAAAGTGCCATATGGCTTGTTCTTCTATCAAACTGATATAGGGAACTGTTTTTGAGGCGCCTGTCACTTCTGAGTTTGGCCATCCTCTGACAGGTAAGAGCTTTTAACTAGAGCTACATAGGTTATGTTAGGTAAAGATAGATCACTACCCGATCCGTATTGGAATATTTTGTGGTCCATTGGTAGTTGATTGTCTCTTGTATTGACCGTAAGCCCGGTCCTCATTGGTACAAACTACATTATTTTCATTACCATAGGCAAAGTCATGTTACACCGAGATCATTTTGGTGCGAATATCTAAGGCTTTAAATATAAATTTTGCTAAAGACCGCAACATGGGGGGGAGGGGGG
>JARFOD010138914.1:0-13249 GCA_031763545.1 Mopalia muscosa
AATGAATGAATGAATGAATGAATGAATGAATGAATGAATGAATGAATGAATGAATGAATGAATGAATGAATGAAAGATTTAATTGTTGAGTGAATTAGCAAATGAATGCACGAATGAATGAATGAATGGTCGATAAAATGAATGGATGAAAGACTAAAGGAACGGGCAAGGATACGGAAAAATGAAAAACCGCATGGGGAAATGAGACTACACTAAAGTAAACATGGCTCTAATGGAACCGTTCAAGGTTATTCAGTCATACCTCTGGTGGAACCCTTTATAATGGCTCGGTATGGAACCCTCAAAATAACTGTTCCATTTATTTGCCCCTTTTTTCTTATAGGCGTATCAAGGAACCCTTTTTGTCGTATGGTTCCATATACATGCAGAACCCTCAAAGAACCAATATATATCATTGTACGTGTACAAAGAAAATATGCAGGCTAATACACCAGCGTACAAACCGATGGAGGAAAGGGTCAGGCGCAGATTAAGGAATTAGTAAAGACAGCTTATGTTTTAAAATAGTATTACCGTTGTCTCATTACTCGGATTTCCCCTTGTATTGTTAATAAATATCACATATTTTTAGACTACGTCTGTCACGGCCATTATTTGTTAACAAATGAAATCCAAGTTTCTGTCATTTAATGCACTGATTCATAACCTGTGATTTTCAAATCAACCATTCAACACATATGTTATGGGTATAAAATCATACACAATTGCTTTTTCTAAAACATGCTGCCGCAAAAATTCCAACTTGAACCAAGCTACAGAATAAAGAAGGGTCTTGAACTGAAGTTAACATTTGTCTGTTTTTCTTATTTAATTTTTTTTATTCGACCAATTATAATTACCACGATTTAACGTGTTGAAGACAGTGTATATATGACAGCAGTAACTTTGAAATAAGAAACAGCCATCGAAAATATAGGTCATATGATCTAAACGAATCATCCGAATGAGAGGTAGACTCAGACTAATTTAAAGAGTCCGTCAGAGATTTTACTATTTTTTTACTCACAATAGAATAGACCAGAATAACCACATGAATGAGCCTACCAATATATAGCTAGAGTTACGCCCCCGTCGACATCTAAAATTTGCCTTAAAACACAATCACGTGACAAATTAAATGCGAGTAGACCAATAGCATTGTTTCGATAACTTTTCATGTCGGTTTCTGCGCCAGACAACCATGTATCAGAACTCTTGTCTCTGAAATATACTAAGCGTTTTTATATAATGTAACTGTATGTACAAAGATTTCTACATAAAAGCTCAATTTATCTCAGAAAAACAATGAATTAACATGTAAACATTAGAAATGGCTTCTTCATCGTAGCAAATTATAGTAATAAATAACTATAAAAGTAGTTTATTTTGACTCGACGTTTCGTTTTGTTCCCCTCAACTATCATCAGGAATTGTGTACATACTTTTCATCAATAAACTTCTCAAACATTTTCAAAACAGAAATCAAATTACTTGCTCTTTCGTCGAGGTGTTGCAAGGCCCACCCACTTCTGCCCAGGCTCCCGAGAGTGAAGAAAAGACAAGGGAAGGAACCTCAGACAGAACCAGATGAATATTCGTCCACCTCTCTTGAAAGACTACTATATTCGCTCACACCATATTTAATTGCTTATACCAGATTAGAGATAGACCTGCCGCATGACGTGACGTCATCTAATAGAGGAATGAAATCCAAAGGAATTTTTATAGTCGAAACATTGTGATGCTACAAATGACTTTATCACGTAGTGTTTAATAATGGGTCGGATGGCAAACACAAGTCGGTAAAACGCTCCAATCCAACTTCAAACGAAAAACATAAGTATTTATATTTGTAATTAATCTTGTTTAAATGGATTTAGAAGCTTTAGACATACAGGTTGACTTAGTCCAGGGGCCAGTTTCTCGAAAGAGTATTAGCCGCTAACGCCAGATCAAATCGATAATACCTGGTAAAAGATAGACATACAACATGGCGTGACGTCTTCTAATAGTGAATTAAATTTAACAAAGCTTCGAGCAACCGGCTCCAGCACTTTAATTATAAAGAAGAGATTATAACCTCTCCAAATAGGCCCAATAAAAACGGATGATTACAAGGCACTATTTAGTGTATGTTTTGTGTGGTTTATGAATCCCCTTCCATTTCGTTCTCAATATAACATCAGTTATCGACCTATAATATATTAAATAGATTGAAAAATCGATCGGTACGTAATAAACAAATATGCTATATATTAGTCATTCTCGTTGTATATACATTCAACGGTTTCCAGCTGTTTTCAAATCAGATTATTTTGTTCTCCTAAATTGATTGGGTGTGTTGTAAAGCCATTTTAAACTGCTGGTTTATGTTTGTGAATAGAGCGTCCATACGCCAGTAAATAGGCTTCCGCGAACAAAATGTAGGACTACGTTTTTAAGTTTGATCGTACACATATCGAATAACAATCACAATGTTTAACACCATGAAAGTGAGAATTTCAAGACGTTTTAATAAATGCTAAGGACTTGATTTTCTGGGTCAAAGAGAACAAGCTTTGGAATACACACAAGAGGTCTTCCAAAGTGTTCGCTTTCTTGCGCCTTCGCCATCTCACATCTTCGTCTTGTCGCTAATTCGTGTCATTGCATCTTCGCATTCAGACCGTTTATACTACTTTTCCCATCTTTTCAACGTCGCCCAGCATCGTAGTATCCTCACATTGGCACCCTTACACCTACGTCTCGAATCGCCGTGGTACTACAGTTGAATTAAACAATGATTGGTTATATTGTAGCAATATGTCATCATGTTTCTCCGAAAGTTGCATCTACATGATAGCATCACCATACATACGATTCTGATCCATGAGTTGGTTCCTTTACGTTACAATGCCAAGAACCTGATAGTGCTATTCTATAACAGCAGGGTCTAATGTCTGGGATTTTACCTGTAAGATTGGACAAAATTCTCCTTTATAATAATAATAATAATAATAATAATAATAATAATTTATTTCAGAAACAAAGTTCCATAGACAGTTAATACAGATGTAAAAACAGTGTCCAATCAGATTTAAAGTGCTATAACTACTTGCATAACAAGCTTTGCCACCGAATCTCAAGTTCGGAGTGAAATTGGTAAATTGAAAGATCACCAATTAAAGCTTTCAGTTATAAAAAATCTGTTGTTCAACCATTAAGGAGAGTTCCATTTGGCCTTAGAGCTAAAGTCGAAGCCAAAATAAAAGAACATGACGACAAGACATTATTGGGCCTGTGGAGGAATCCACCTGGTGCGTCAAACCACATTTTGTCATTCCCAAGGGAAACGATGAAATACGCATGTGTTTAGATATGCGTTGGGCAAATGAGGCAATAGAAAGAGAACACCTTCCAATCCCCACACTTGATGAAATTTTACAGGATGTGTCTGAATGGCGACATTTTCAAAACTTAGACTAACGATGGGGTATCATCAACTCGATTTATACCTTGAATCGAGAAAAATTACAACATTTGTAACCCACTGAGGGTTATTTCGATATAAAATACTTTTGTTTAGCATAAATGAGGCCCAAGAATCTATCAACTCAAATTCAGAAACTGTTGCAAGGCACACCAGGTGTGCGAATATTTCGGATGACATTGTGATACATGCGCCTAATATGGAGCAGCATAGGAAACAACTAGAATAAATCGTCAGCAGACTAGAATCTGCTAATGTAAGTCTAAATGCTGACAAATACATGCCATTTGGTTGATAAATTGAAGCAGTGCTAAATGCGTGTGAACCCCAAATTCTAGCGAAGTCGCGTTGTGAACCATTCCTCATGATTCATACCTGATTTCTTTGCGCTGGCTGAGCCGCTGCGGAGATAAATAAGGAAATCTGAAAACTTTTGATTTAGAAAAGAACAAAAATAATCATTCAAACAACTGAAAGATAGATTAGCAAGTAGCAGAACTTTAGGTTATTTTGATGTGCAAGCTAAAACTGATAGCCGATGCTAGCCCAGTTGGACTAGGTATACCGTTCTAGTCCAAGAACAAAAAGGGCTATGAGGAATTATCAGTTCTGCTAGTCGTAGCTATAGTGATGTAGAACGCCCGTTATTTGTCATCTGTTTGGCACTCATGTTTGCCTGTGAAAAGTTCCACTCATATATATGTAGTCTGAAATTCGAACTTGTGACTGAGCGTAAACCACTGGAGGCAATTTATTAACCTAAGTCAAAGGGTATTACTCGAATTGTGTTTGACAAATAATGCTCAGATCAACATTTTGGAAACAAATCATGACTTAAATCAGTTGATTGACAAACCTGCACGTGTAACTTCGACGACTTAAAGCCTCCTCGATATAACATTTTTCTCCTGTTCGGATAATATTCTGAAATAAGGATTTATTATTAAACTATTTCTAAACGATCAGCATGGCGTATTCATGTCTCTTAAAAATCATGTTCCCAAAATGTCAATTTTTTCATCAAAGTACTTGGACTATAAAAAAAACAGACACCCTAGGTGGAGAAACAGTACATTTGAGAAACTAATGGGGATAATATTTTTGTAGTAACATCATTAATTTAATTGCTGAACGTTTACTTCACATACCTTGTTGGGTATCAAGGACTTTGCTCCAAATAAGTCCTTACAAATTAGACTAAATGACCGTCTATGGCTGACCAATGCTATGGGAAAACAAATGCGAGTACATGACACAGTTCACCGGAAAGCCAAATAAACAAACTTACAATGTCAGTGGGCATTTTTTGGAGAGGCACAAATGACACCAATTACCCAAAGACCAATTATCAAAGGAAGATTTACACAAATGTATCCGACTCAGTCAGCGGCTCTATCACTTGGCGGTATCCAATGAAAACGTAGAGCAAACCACACACACCTTAAAAGCGACAGTACAATACAATGGTATCGTTTGCAGTGATCCAGTTGATATGACACACGCTTTCAAGTACATATTTGCCTCTGAATCAACTATGAGCGATAATGACTTCCGGTTCGATATGCAAGGCGGTTCGACGTGTTTTCGAACGAGCTCTGTCAATCAGTCATGATAACTGTAATATGAGGGATAAATAGGCAACAACTACAATATTGAATGTAATATATAATGTAGGTAATGTCTTGGGGCCTAGAAATGTCTTCTGTATAACCACATATTTATTCCTTATCAGTCCGGTAACCGACGGGATCATTTCACTGTTTGCCAACTAATTCATTTGTGGGATTTTAGTCGCACATATTTAGATGATCGTAGTCATGAACTTTCTATTTCTTTGGATGTATGTAACGCTTTTGATAGAGTTTGGCAAAAGGGATTAATGGTTAGGCAGGGTATGGAATTCGGGATAACATGTCTACTTTGCTGTGAGAGAGTTACCTATATCATCAAAAACAACTAGTGGTTGTAAACTGCGGCGAATCGTCTGTAGCACAGATCGCTACTGGAGTTCGTCCGCACAGTTGTCATCATTCAACGTAAAATTGTAACACAGAATGATAATGGGTGCACAAGGTGACAAGGCAATTGCTTTTGGACACCCTGATCTTTTCATTCAAGACTCTTTAGAAAAATAATTAATAAATCACTTCAGTTCTTCAAGCTTCTCCATTTGAAAAAAAACTTGGTTCTGACAAGATTCAAAATCTTTACATACAAAATTATGATAAGAACTCTTTTTTTACTTTTGCATGACTATAATATAGTAGTCGGAAAACCTACTAACTTCTGTAGGAACCAGTTTGAACCAAACAATGTCAGAGAACTTGTGAGTGTTAGTTTCAAATTGGAACCCCCAACATGAGGATTATTTTTTGCCTTTCTTATCATCTCACACTAACAATAAGAATGGGGTAAATAAGTTGACAGTGTGTTTCACTTAGATCAGTATTTGATAGTTGAGAAAATGAGCAAGGATGCTTCAACATTTCCTAAAGACTTTAATGTTTCCATAAAATTTCTTTTTACAAAATTTAAAAAAAAATACAAATTTAATATATTGTTCAGCACTTTGATTTATTAAAAAGTCATGTAGATGTTAAATAAATTGCACAAAATCGTTGGACATTTTGGATTAATTGTATTTATCATAAATGTTTGACTAGCTCCCTGAAAATCCAATTCAATCGTTAGCATTGTGCAAGCCTAATAAAGTAGAGATGATTATCTGTTTCACATCCACATGTACATATGTCTGACCTGTTATCCTATAGATCTCGCTGCACACTCAACATGCCGCACATCGTGGTATTTTACTTATAAGCGGCTATGGCAAATATCGGGTAGGCCAAAATACATACAGTTATTCCATTTTAATGAAGGCAAATTACTGGCAACTTGTGATTTTAGGCCTATATCAGCAGAGAAAGACAGATCTAGACAAGTTGTATTTTATCGATGTCGTCATGCTTTGATGTCAGCACAGCGAAAGATGACATTTTTACCCTATCAACGCAGAAGAGCTCTCGACGAACTTGCCTAAGCTAAGTTCACTTAAAAAATGTTTGCTTAAAGTCACTTAAGGGTATTCGCAAAGTGCATTATCGTAAGGTGAATTTTATACTACCGGTAACGTTAATTTACTTAAGGAATCGGCCCCTGTTGGTTCTTTCATACCCTATACAGATAAGTTGTGGAATGAGTTAAATGTATAGATCAAATTGTCTCCTAATTTGGAAAAAGGCTGCCGCTATCGCCGGCATCTCAAAACATATATCGGATTTGTTTTAGACTGTATTATTGCAAAGGGAGATAACTTAAACGTGTCAACTCGGGAGAGAAACTCAAATAAGACTTTATTTAAACTACAAGAAAGAAATATGGAGATAATTGTTTGGTCAAATACTCCACACTGGGTTAAGTGGAAGACACTGAGGATTTTACTAAATTGTCCCTGGTTCTCCGATATAAAACGCGATTACATACTTCTTTTGTTATAACTTCACGACAATGCTCATTAAGTTGAATACTTGTTGTATGAGTCAATTAATGTCTCCTAGAAATTGAACACGAACAATGTTGGCAAAGTATTGGCTGGTCTCATTAAACGAAAGCAAACCAGTAGGATAACAATATAACAAACCCATTAATATTACAACAAAAAATAACATAAAAAAATAGATGTCTAACAATTCAGTAATGTTAAATATATTTTAAAAAAGACCTGTACATGTCGATAAATACATGTACAAATTTGATTTTACATAAGGAAATTGAGAATAAATATGACTCACAATGATCTAGTGGTCGTATTGCTTTGGGGGGGGGGGGGGGAATACCTTTTGAATTATTATATTCGGGGTCCCCAAATAAATAAATGACTTATTTCCCTACCGGATGTAGACAACACACAGGCTGGTCAATTACGGATATAAATCAATCTGAACACCAAGCTGTAGTATTTTTCGCATAAAAATCTACTATGACATCTAAGGTTTCGCTAGTTTTCTTAGAGAGCTCAGCTTGTCTCTGAACTTCCTAATCGATTATCTCGCTCCTCGGCACAGTTGTCATAAATAACATCTCCATAATCTATACTGAAAATTAACAGTTGAATGAGGATTGTGCCGTCTCGAATTAATTAACTTCATCTGTTAGATCTTAGAGAACATCAATGTTCTCATCCTCTAGGTATCTCACTGGTGAAGTGTCGCATGCAGTCTGGTATTGTCCTGCTGAAAGAGTTATCTCTGTCGATTTATAATGGGAAGCATGTAAAGGCGCAGAATTGTACCCGACAGCATTCAGCGGCCAGGTTGAATTGAAAAAGCACTAGTTCTGCCTGTGTAGGAAATGGCTCCCAACACTTGACACTGCCTCTAGCGAATCTGTCAACTTGGACGACGCCGTTGTTGGCAAAACGTTCATTGTAGCGCCTGTATACATGTTGTCGTCTATCATGTCACTATGGAAGGAAACGTGACTCGTCGCCGAACCATATTCGCCGCCAGTTTCTCAAGTGCCATCCCTGTACATTCGTGCTCCAGCGAACGCACAAACGTCGATGTTAGCGTTGCAAAACGGGACCAACGTATGGTCTCCTAGCTGGCCAGCTTCTCGAATTCGGGTCGGAATGGTTTGTGCAGATTTTAAATTTTAAATTAAAGGATTTATGGAGTATTTCATAAATCATGTTGTAAAAGGCAAACGGAGTTGGTGGAGTTAATTCGCATTTGAATACGTGCCAGTATCAAACTTGTCCGTCTCCTTTGATTACCTCCCTTGTGAAGGAAGAGTTGTCTTCTTCTTTGTCGCCCCTTGCAGTATTGGAAAGATCGGTGATTTCAAGTTAACAATTTGTGAACCAAGTTACAGTTAGTAACTTCAAACATCCGTGGTTAATAACTGTCACATGACCAAAAAATAAAGAAAAAAGTATTTGTTACTCGGCGGTAGCTGCTTCAAAAGGAGTTTTGTCAGTATTTTTGATATGTTGATAATTCACTACCATTTAATGTTGTGACCTTGGAACCCAGCAATTGATGGGTCCTTTATTGATTTGACTTGAATCATTGTTTATTGGCACTATTGAAAGTGCATGGAGCACAAATTGAATTCTCCAATTTTATATTTGTGGGATCGAATTGATGATCCAATTGTTGTTTGGGTCGATTTTGCTGATTCATTTGTAAGTCTGTAGATGCCTGAATCCCATAATCTACAGACAGCTCAATGCAAATGCGTTTATTCATGAAAGTGAAACTGTCTGCTTCCCAGGGTCGGCTCACTTCATTTGAATTGATTTATTTGATTTACACTGCTCTCATCAATATCTTGCTTCATGTCTCGTGTGTTTACCGCGTCTTTTCGTTTATCACTATCCGGAACAATGTTCATTGTATGTAATTATTGAATATATCGCCTTCCCTACTCATAAAATTAATGTTTCGTTAAAAAATAATGTTTCGTTTAAGTCTACATGATAGCCAATGAGATAGAAGAGTTCGATTTTTTTGTGTTAGAGGCTTTAGTTTGGAAACCTGAAACTTGCCTTGTTTCTATGAACAATAATGGACTTGATGTCATGGATCCCAAAATCATAACAACACGGTTTACGTATCGCCAGCTAAGTTTTGCCTTCCGAGAAAAGGTTCGACATAATATTGTACAGACTGTTAACACCCTTAGCCTGTTAAGCGTACCAACACACGGTGATTCCGTCAGATTGTGAAATGGCATCTGGACAAATGGTGAGCTGTCCTGGTTCATTTTAGGAATGTAAAGTTTTGAATGAATTATTGAAGGAGTACAGTATTGAGTTTGTATGTGTTATCCAGTTGGCTATACCGTGGGACTCGTTATAAGACCAATAGAGTATGGTCAACCTGACAAATGGAAGCTGATGGACAAAGTGCACGTTATCCTTCTCTACCTTGACGTCCAAACGGCATGTTACGCAAGACCAAACTATTTGCACTAATTGAAGTGGGTTTGTGGTTGAAAGGACACCACCTTGCGACAGAAGTATCAAATCTCCCATTAGAATTGGCTGCTTTTGTGAAGTGACATCCCTCGCATAATTCTTGCGTTGTTGTGAGATACCCAGCATAAGTTGACTAGTTGATGTAAATCTCCTGTCGTTCATTATATTAAATACACGAGTATATGGTGGTGACCTGAATGAAGATAAATGGACTAACTGGTCTAACTGGTAGCTAAAAACACTTTTTTGTACCCATTATTTTATTTTCACACAGGATCTCACAAAGCATACGATATGCTGTGGACTAGAAGTAAACAATCACCTGTTTAGATGTGTTCACTGTTTACATGCTTTAAATATATATATAGATATATATATAAGTATATGTAGTGAAACATTAAAACGAAGAAAAATTATTAATAAAAAATTGAATAAGAGTAAAATAATATTGATAAAAACAATATTATTTCTACCGGTAGAATACCCACTCACTGAAGCGAATGCTTAAAACATATATATCAAATTGGTTACATTTTATGCTTCAGCATAATGGTAATTTGACATGGCTCTTAGTCATATTTCAACGATAGGTAGTTGAGGTAATGATAATAATGAGATGACCTTATACTACTTGAGTCAAAGGTAGAAAGATATCAGAAACATTAGACACTCTATTATTATATTAGATTCGCATCTTGTAGAATATAACGAAATATATAAATATAAAAACTAAGTATAAGTAATAAGTTAACGAGAGTATAAAAACTACCCCGTTTGTTTGCAAATTGGTCAAATTTCATGTTACTTGGGAAGATGTATTTTTCTTTTTTCAAGGTACACGTTAAGATATTTATTCAGCCTTTTAAAATATGGCACTGTTTTTGCTGTTCGGCCGTTGTAAATGTAATTTATTGACAGTAGTGTAATGTAGTTTAACGCGGCCAATTTTTTTTTATGAAAGCCAACCAATACTGTTTTGTCATTAAAACGTCCAACTCTTTCGTGATTTCTAAAATCCTGATATGAACACTATGCCAAAATTGCTTAACCACAACACACTTAACAAACAGATGTTAAATAGATTCAGAATCTTTTTCGGCAGAATGTACAGATATTGTCATCTGTTAGTTTCATTTTCACCGACAAAGCGCTTGTGGGATGTATACTATGCAATATTTTATATTGTCGGCTCTACAAATGGACCATAATTTATTTGGTACGTCTGATATTGTGTTCGATAGATATAAAAGATGGAAACGCATATTTCGCAAAACCGACAAATCGAGAAATCCACTGATGGTCATTTTTTAAACTAATTACGTGGTCGGTGATGAGATTTCCGTTCTATGAGCCACGCCTTGACGGCACTTGAAGACAAGCCAGTCCTATGGTGCAAGTTACACATAAAACGTTTACATATTGTGTTCTGCTTTTCAAAGTACCTTTTCCTCAGCTGTGCTACTTGAAGCTTCATAATCATAACTTTTCGAAATAGCAGAGCCCTTCCACGATTTGGCACTAGTTTTATTTCCAAGACGCTTTTGGGTTAGACCGACCGACCCATACAATAGCCACTCGAAATATCAAAATCAAATAATTTCTCAGCAGTACCACACTCGCTTAATAAATGTATTCTGCGGTAATTATAGGTCATGCGGATTCAACGTGCTATGTTATTCAGAGGCAGAACTTATTTGTGAAATTTCTTAGAGCTGTACGTCATGTCTTTACATACTGTATAGTTTGTATAAAGACGATAAGACGATACGTATTCTCATCTAAATTTCCCTGTGTGCAACTTGTACCAGTCTGATCAATCAAGGCCTTCTCTTGCAATGGATTGAACGTCGTTTAATAATTAAAAAATAATCGTGCTTAGAGTCATCCGCCAGTGGAAAGAATGCAACTTGAAGTTCGTATTTATTGAATCGCCCACGATCTGTCTCATAACTTCCCAACTAATTCATTTCCTCGCTCGGCATAATTTTCAAGAATAACATCTCCATAATCAAGAAAAGGTCTAAAGGATGAGTTATATAACTCACATGTAATCAAGAAAAGGTCTAAAGGATGAGTTATATAACTCACATGTAATCATGAAAAGGTCTAAAGGATGAGTTATATAACTCGCATGTAATGTGACAAATACCAGGCACAATTCGCGTTACAATACACACATGGGTCCTTTGCTTTATCTTCTATGCTGAACATGATTACAAAATTAAACCGGTTTGAAGAGAAGGTAGGCAATTTTACAATGGGTTTTAGTTGTTTTTAAATACCAGTTTAGTAACTAATAAAAATTGTCAGTAATTAAAGTATCACAAACCGGAAGTGACGTACGCGGTGCACGTGACTCCCAACATATCGTATTCTATTGCATGAATATGTCATTTCTGGCATGAATTATGCCTGCTTGCGAAGTACCTGGATGTGAGAATTATGAATTAGTCATTGCAAAAAATGTGTTTCACTGTATCCTGAAAGTTCTGTTATTAGTTCTGTTGCTAGTAAAGGCATCTTTGACATGTTAAAGAACCCAAAAGTGTGTGTAACACGTTTTGTGCCATCAACATATAAACGGGACCTTATGCACGAATTGAAAGAGCTAACAAAAATAATTTTAAAAAGAATGCTGTATATACAATGTGTATTCTTCCATTTGGCCAAAAACAAAAGACTCGAATAGTACTATTGTGAAGCGCTGACGTCTTAACGCCAGGCAAATGGAAGGCAGAGTAGTTTTGCCTCGGGTTCAGCTTATAAACCACAGGAGGATCTAAGTCCAGCATCAGTAAAGACAGACCATAAAATAGTCTTAATTGAGTACTCATATGAAAAGTTTTAGTTCCCCATTCACGCCAACACATTTCCTTTGCATTATGAGGGAATTTTGGTATTGATTTTCAGGTCATTCGATCTGACATTTCAGGCGGTTACAACATGCCAATGCTTGCCTTCTGTACGACTAGGCCTGCATATTGACTGTATAATACAAGTCTATAGGGATACGTATTCGCAACTACATTGTAGGCATATACACTGCTGCATCTGCCGTTCTTTTACTTAAAGGGAAGACAGCTGTTTTTCGACCTAAACTTATTATATTTTATTGCATAATTTCATAGATAAACATATATACTGCATTTGCATTCGAATAATCATATCCGCTAATTAGTTAATTTAACAGGCGGGACTGACGTACGGAGCACATATCGTATTCTTTCTTCACTGATCCCTTATATCAAATGAGTGAATCTACGGGTTACCTATATTAAGTGATTCTAACACTATCGATCTTTCATGAAAAATCAGAGATACCAACTTTCATTTCTGAATGTGAAATGATGAATATGTCATTTCAAAGGACCACCATAGATGTCATGTTCCAACCAAATAGCAGAAACAAAGTTTCATTCGCGAATCACAGACAGCCAACATAGGTTTACTCTGACATTATAAAGTATAATTCCTTTATCAATAGTAACCAGCAACATACCACACAAAGGGTTTGATTTGATTTGATACTTTTATACACCAAAGAAATTTAAACACAATACAACTATTTGTAAACAATTTTTCGGCGGGAATAAAGTCCGTAGAGGACTTATGTATTCCCAATATGATTTGTTGTTGTTTTTTATTTTTTTTAAATTTTGAAACAACCAACATATATACAGGGCGAAAAGACACCTAATCGAAATATTGAACAAGAGATCCATTAATGGATCTTGACGCCCACCATTGAGAGATTGACTCCTTATAAAAGTTTTATATGGGAATGAGCCTGGAACTCCTTT
>JARFOD010138925.1:0-13248 GCA_031763545.1 Mopalia muscosa
AGAAATTTAGAAAGCATAATTGAATGATGCCCGTTTTACCTATATGCATTATATTGCAGCACAGAGTATCGCTTTAAGAAACTGATAGGAAACCGCAAACAAAATGATGATAAACACCATAACTTTTACTTTTTGGTTCTTGGAAGAAAAAAATAGTCCTTAAACCATAGTAGGAAAAGAGGATTTGACTGGGATTATGAGCATATATTTTTTAAAAAAGCCTCTAGTGGTGGACCTGCTAGCTACTTAGCTTGTCTTCATTTTATAACCACTGGCAGCTGCCATTTTGGGCATGGCCAACCCTGTCCATGACATGTGAATTACACTCATGTGTTAAGGGTTATTATAACATGTTTAAACTGTCAAAGGTTTAAACAGTTGACTCTGTAGGTCTCCTGAAATAGACCCCTATTTTGTAAAAGATATTTGATTGGTCACTATTTGTGGAGCTCTTCTGTTAAGTACTGTTAAGGATGAAAGTACCAAGACATGGCCCTGTGGATGGATTTGACTGTAGTTTAAGCATTATCCTATGTTAAAGATCCGTATAATATGTATATAGCTTGATTAGACAATTAGAGAGCATAATTTAAGAAATGATGCCCATATAGCCTATTAGCATTTTATTGCAGAAAGTAGCATCCCTTTAATGCTACGATCTTCATTTCTGCCTTGCCTCAGAAGAAGACCCTTATCCAAAGGGTACACCCTCTACCACCCCACCATAAAGGGGGTACACCCCCCTACCCAGAGTATACACCCTCGAACACTCTTATACAGGTGGGGTAGGGTACATGAACTTATCCAAAGCTGTGGCTTAGGGAGCCCACAGAGCCAAATACCTTGGAGAACTCCTCCTCATATCTGCAGGTTGTCTGACTGTGAAACTGGCACAACTGTTTTTCTGTAACTTATAACCTTCACCCATAGGTGTGAAGAGTGAAATAATCTAGAGTATGGTATTAGATCCCAATCAAACGGAAATTATCATCAGGGTAACAGACTGAGACAAATTCAACGGATCCACTTCTAATCTTTAAAATCTTCATCAACAGCGGGACAATGCACATAAACGATTGTCCACAATGCTGGGTTATAAGATTGAAAAAGAACAACAATTACATCATGACATTTATTTGTAAGTTTACCAGATATGACATTTTTCATAACAATATTTGAAGTGGCAAGTGTATCCATAGAAAAAAAGAAAGGTTCAAATATACAAATAAATAAAATAAGTCCTTCACAAAGATTTGAATCATCTTGCAAAAAAATATGATTAAAAAATGCACTATGCACACCAGAAGTTCCCATGTCTGTAGTGGATTGAATTTTGATAAAACCAGTTTCAGTAATGATCCTATTTGTGTAAACGAATCCTCAAATATATTAACATAAACTAGATTGTTAATATTACAAAATAGCCGAGCAAGAATACAAAAGATAACATAGCTACTGTCATCAAATACCATCTTTACTCTTAATTATTTACAGAAAGTAAATTCTACAGGAATTCAAACTTTAAACCCACAAAAACTAAATTAGCAAGTCAATTGTTGGTAAACACAGAATTGCTGTTCTAAAGTGCTGAATACAAGTAGTAAGGAACTTCTTTTACATTTTATAGATGGTAAATTATGCAAGTTAGAAGAGGTTTTTGTACATTATAAAAAAAAGGCTGGCACACTAGTGAAAACATAATAAATTGTGTTAACAGACTGACTGTATAATCTAATTTTTAAATTGTGATATGACAATCAAGGTTTATCCTATAAAATTAACCAGATGTTGAGTTTTTGCAATATTTAACTGCATTAATCATACACAATAATCAACACAAACTGTTCTTATTTACAGGATTTTATAAAGTTTGTTTCCCCAATAGTTCATTTCTTTAAAACATATTAAATTATTGTAACATCTCTGAACACTGATAATGAATTTGTTTTAGATCAATTAAGTCAAAATAAAACCATTACCTTCCTGGAGTTGTTAATATACTTTACTATGTTAAACTCCTCAGTGGTAGTAATATTTGTAAACAAGTAGGTTAGACCCGAAGTTGATGCTCTTCAAAAATGGCTATATTTTAACCATTTTATCGTACTAACACTTCTCACCAGAAGTTTGTGCAGTTTAACAATGAAATAACAATGATAATGCCTTTGTGCCATATTCAGCAAAAACTTGTTGATGTTTCGATGGGATAAAAAGACAGAATATGTTGGTCCAAAACATCTGAGATCTTTCCTTGTGTCTGAATGGGTATCAAAAATATGTAAATTGTTGGTCTTATAAAACGATTTTTGTAATAACATGATGGAACTGGAAGAAAACATTACCTGTTATTCTTGAAACTGTTTTACACATGTGAAAAATAGTTTAAGAATTACAAACAGTATATAGCAAAAGTCAACATTCACTTGTAAACATGACAGATATACGCCACAACAGCAATTACTATTAACAAGAGAATAAAATTCCACTCGCAAAATTTCACCACCAATAACTCGTGCATACAACAAAACCCCTATCAATCCATGGCCTAGCCACACACTGTACATAAAGAAACTACAAGCAAATCTGAGTTTGAGGCTCCTTTGTCCAAGCACATGCCCATTCTCCTACAGGATTTGATGCTATTGTATGCCTCTTACTCTTCAAAAACATATAAACACCAATATCTTTAGTAAGTGGAGACCACAAACACATTATTGTATGTACTCAACAATTACTGATTTGCAACAACTATTGGATACAGATTCGCCTATCCAGTTTCAAGAACATCACAAATCTTTTACCTTCAATAAATAAATGTGTATGATATGGTCACCAAATAATATGTTGTGACAATCAAGCATCCAATCAGAGACATCAAGAGATATCCAATCAGAACAACACTTCTAAAACCTATTCAACATGGTTTGTAAATTCTTGTACTGCATGGGAATTATCTGCTGTAATCTAATGTAACAATCATGTAAAGTATTATGAAAATTTATAAGGAAGTGAAGATATAGCTTGGAATAAATACAAAAGATGGGCAATTGTGAGATACGACCTTGAGTAAAGGTCATGACACACCCTTTTGTCATGTAACCATAAATGGTGAAATATATCAATTTTAGAATATTTAGCACAGAACTGATACGCAGGGATGACAGGCTATTTATATCAAAACCTTATAATCTTCAACTTGATCTTGACAGATGAATGGGAGACACCCTTATACCAAGTGTAATAACCATGTCACGTATTATGACAATGCATGAAGTTCAGATATAGCCTGGGTCAGATACAGACCAATTATTATAGTCTCATCACATCATCATGTCCTGTGTAACACTTATATACAGCGTTATAAAAATGCATATTGAAATTGAAAAGATACAGACTAGAAAAGAAACAGATTAGTTTTGGTGATAGGACCTTGAATAAGATAAGAACAAGTACATTGTGTTAACTTTAACTCGACTCAATATGTACAAAGAATTAATACTACATGTGTATATGAAACCGTACAGAGAAAACATATAAGTAACAATATTGATGATAGACAATTGTTTATCTCAAAAACCTATTAAAATTGCTGATAGTCCTTTCATGTGCAAACTTAATTCTTTGGAGTCCTCTTTCATTAGGCAGTGGCTTGGACAATGTACAGGTTTAGCATCATATACTTGTGAATCAGAATTTTGATCCAATTCTTTTTCAGTCTTATCGGTCAGAAAGTTTCAATCAAACCCTGTCTCTACATTTTGCCTCAGCATTCATTCAAAACCAAAAAACATTAAGCATGCTTGCAACACTTCGGGAATCCTTTAATTGCTGCCCTTTCTGTGTCAGTTCCGGATTATTTTTTTAACTATCAAAACTATTTACACATTTTTAGTTCATTAAGTGATGAAGTTATCTAAGAAATGGGTGGAGGTTTCCATCTGGTGAAGTGCTCTTCCACCATTTCTGTCATACCAAAGTGAAATGTTAACCTAACTACCCACAAGAAGCAATAATGCCCTATTTCATGCTGCATTTGCATTAATTTACACACATTTAAGCACAATACACAAACCAAAAAAAAAACTGCTGTTGTATATTTGTTAAAATTTAGCAAAATATGTTCATGTGAAATATATCAAAAAGTGTAAAATTTTGTAAAACGTGATTTTATCATTGATGAATGCATGGCATGTGCTTGCAGAAGCGGTGATAAATGTACTTAGTAGAAAATGTTAAGGGAAACAATTCTATACAGCATTAGCAGCAATCACAAAACAGGATAACCACAAAAGGCAATACAAAGACATCAAAAACATATTGGCTTCTTTTCACCCATAGCTACTAGAGCACCATGGCAACAGGAATCTCCATGCCCCTTAGTTGTTGAGGGTTCTGAGTTATCTCGGATATGAAATGTGCTCATAATATCTGCGCCAGGTGGAGAAGTTTTAGCAAACAAAACATCTGTTTATTTAAATAAGTGCAAAGTTACTCATGGTGTCATTTGAACCATAGGGGAAATTTTAAATGATTGTGATCTATTACTTAAATGCAAAAATATAGTTTAGACTTGAGAAATATACTAATATACAAACTGCCAACCCAAAGGGATGAGGCTACATGGGAGATACCACGCAACCACTGTGTGCAAAAGATGCAATATTAAATGCAAACGGTTGTAACACAGCCAATAGTTACATTAGTTTCAGCAAGGCTATTGATGGAGGTAACGTTCTTCTGGCAGCCACTAACAGATTTGTTTTATGCAAAAGTTATGAAACATGTGAGCCATAAACAAGAAAAATGAAAAATAATTTTGCACAGCATATTGTTTATGTATTTGGCAGTGGTATTGGTGCAAGTTAAAACACACAGAAAATGTTATGTACATGTCCTCTTGAAACATTCAAAACACTGTTCTATGATTAACAGGCTTTTTTAAAACTACTTCTATAGTTACCCCCATCAATTTTTATAGGAAGAGGGGTAAAAAAAACATCGTCACATCTCAAGTGGTTTTGCTTCATTGGTGTTTATCGCCACACTCAATGCTAACTGATACATGCACACTTGGTCTGTTTAAAACCATATCTAAATTACCGTGTCACATTTTTTTTATTTCATCAAGGCCTAGAAAGTTAGGTGTTAATGACTTGGAGTCCCAAAACTTTTTTATTGTTGTCTGTCTCAAATGTCTGATAAAATGATGTAAAGCAGAGTCTGAAAAAATCAGTCTAACGTAACAAGTTTGGGGAAGCTGTGATTTGATTGGTCATTTGAAATTTGGTGTAGGATAAGATTGGTTTTACTGCAAAAAGGGCAGACAGCCAACACTTTTATCATGGATGTTGCAAAATAAGATTATTATCTGATTGGTGTCTTCTGTCAAACTCTAGGAATTTCACCTATAAAGGGACGGATTGTCCACTCAATTCTGGGAAGAAAACTCATAAACTGCGATTGTCAGTCACCTTGTGTAGCTCAATCAATCATATTCCTGATGTTGGTTGGGGGTCTAAGGCCAGTGAGTGGTACAGACAAAGAGGTTCAATAGTCAGACACCAGAAATACGGCCAAGGGATCCATCAAGCAATAAAGAAACCCGCTTAATTTGTGTTTTCTTGAATTGTTGTTCACTATGCAATTACTGTTGATCTAGTCCATTGATTGATTGGTTGATAATCTATATTTAAAACCTCGATAAACTCCAGTAGGTATATAAAGCACTTCTTTTCGTTCACATTGTACAAGTTTTAAAATGATATTAAAACCATTGGCTTGCAAACTTTTGCAAATGGATTGCAAAACAAGAAGTCTTGGCATTGTGCAAATCAGACCTTTTGAGCTTTGAAGACCAATGGATAAAGAAATGAAATATACACACCATCATATAAGAGCTTCTTGTTATAACGTTACCATGGCAGAGTGATGTCCCTTTGCAAAAGAACCTTACATCGTAGGGTTAATTTGTTATGTTAACATGGGCATTCTATACAATATTGCAGGTTATAAAAGAGAAATTAATGAAGGGTTAGAGATTGAGTTTTTAAACAGCTTGTAATAGGACTAGTTAACAAAAGTATGATGTATCTATATTTATCATAAAATGGCACCTACATGTACAATGCAGGTACAGACAAAGTCAATTACTTTCTTGTATCAATCCAGACAAAGCATGTACACTGTGCAATGATGTTAAATAATGTATGCACATAAACCACGAAGAAAAGCTGCAACACTTGTAGCACATGATCACAAACTGCTTATTGGAGCAATATCTAAGACTAATTACACTGAAAGCTGTCAAACCATGACTGCACATCTCCTCTGCACTGGACCTAAAAATGCCTCATTGGAAACTTAGGACTTTAAATGCAATAATGTGAAAAATGTAGTTTGAAGTCTACAGCATCCAAGGTAAATATAAAAAAATCGTGTTGTTGCTCGTTTGCATTGATAGTGACAAAAATCTGGAAGTATAAATGCATGCAAAAATTGGCAAGAGAACATTGATGTACTGTTCCTCCTTGTATGGCAGTGGTGTTGTTCACTTCTGTATATTATGAAAGTATGGAAGTCCATTTGGCTCATGTCAACTTGAGATGGACATACACTCCCTCCCCAACATCCATGTAATGAAGTTTGAAGATTGGATAACAGTGGAATATTTGAAATCTTACAATAGACAGAATATCTTACAATAGTTTCACAATGCTGTTTATCATTGGCAAAGTAGTCCATGTAACTGATGTTATACATGTAAATAACAATCATCAAGGTAAATAAATCATGATCAATGGGAGTCCAAATTCTTCTATTAAGACACCACCTTTTAGGATTTAAAAAAATAATAATGAAATGATACTGATAACTTTCCTCATCTCATACATTCCAGATGTAAAATTCACAAATGTGTCTAAGTACTATGTAAATTCACTGTATCGGACAACTTCAGTGATGTGTAAAGTTAGTATTGAAGAATAGGTGAAGTCTAGACTATATATGAGAAACTACATATAGTGAAATCACAATTACTTTATTCATCTCATAATGTTCCCAAAACAATTCCAAATAACTTATATCTGTACCAGCAGAAAAGAGTTAAATTCTGTTGAGGTTAATTTTATTTAACTTTGTGTTATAACTGTGTTAACTAAAATATAACCAAAAATAGTACAAATAGTTAACATACATGTTTATTACATGCTTATTATGTAACTAGATGTTTAACAGATAATAGAGTTTTTGGTACCTGCTTAAAGAAACTTATAACAAAGACTAACAGAGATATTTATAAAACTGTATATACTAGTGAGGAAACTACAAATAATGCTATCAATGGTACTGAGTAATATGTGTTGATTTACTTAGAAAGTGACAGAAATTACATCTTTTTATTTCTTCACTGTAAAAATAGCTGCCCCGTTTAGAAAAGTTGACCAGGTGGGAAACCTCAACTTATATGATATGATGTTATGCACAACTAGGTCTCTCCTACATCTACAAGAAAATATACTAACTAAAAAAAACAAATATTGCCCATACTTTCCCATAAATAAACAATGATAAATGTTTCGTTATAGAGGTAAATATATTTAGAATAAGGTATCAAAATTGGTTGTTCATGGGACCTAAAAAGGTAGAAAGGTAAATATTATAATGACCAATTGTATATTTCATACCCTTTTGCCTAATGAATATCTTGTTTACATTCTTATAAGGCACCTGTTGTCCAACATTTAATAAACCTGATTTACGATATGCTTGATGTTTAATACCACGTTTAACTCTAGTTCACTCAAGATGACTGCAACATTTCTGTGTGATAGCCAGGTGTAAAAGAGTGAATTCAAAATCATCTGGTCCAATAATCCACCTAGTCCAGTCAAATGGCCCAATACTTCATCCAGTCAGTCACTGGCCCAATACCTGACCTAGTCATTGTCACTAGCCCAACGCATCCCCCAGTTGCAGGCCCAACACCTCACCAAATCACCATCCATTACCTCACCCAGTAACAGTCACCGGTTCAAAACATAGCCAAACCCCTCACCAAGTAACTGGCCAACATCCCACCTAGTTGCAGGGCTACAAGCCGAACACCTCACCAGGCCACCAACCCAACACCTCACCCAGTGGCAAGCCCAACACCTCACCGCATCACTGGCCAGCACTTCACTGGCCAACACCTCACCGCATCACTGGCCAACACTTCACCGTGTCACTGGCCAACACCTCACCGCATCACTGGCCAATATCTCACCAAGTCATAGGCCCAACACCTAGGTCACCGGTCCACTACCCTGTACATTCACCAGTCTAATACCTCACAGTCGCGTGTCCAAAAACAAACCAAGAAAGTTGCCTGTTCAATGACTGTTAGTCACTGGTCCAGCAACTCTCCCTGACAGTAACTAGTCTAATAATCCATGCAACCACAGAATATGGACAAAGGGAATCTGTCCTTGAGTCATTGTTCTTTAACCCATCCCAAGGCAGATCCAAAAACCTGGATTAGTAGTTTACCTTTGTGCTGCGAGACTTATCTCATTATTGAACAACTAAGATTTATACATCAGATTGTCATTCTTAAAAATAGTTTTAATAGAAGAACATCACAAGAGGTTCTATATTCCTAACACTTAATTTTTTTTTTTACCTCATTTTGACATTTTTAGGCGTATGTCAACACAGTAAAGTCTTGTTACTCAAGCTACAACAGTGACAGCTTAAGTAGGAAATAAAACATTGGTAAACACTAACACCAGTGGTATTAAACATGTTACTTCATAAACTAAATCACCGTACTGGTCTTTAGAGTAGGAAATTGATGAAAGTGCCTCTAATCACGGGAAAAGTTATTCCCAACCACTTAAAATCAATATACCCTTATATATATTGCACAATAGACATGACCAGTTTAAAGGTTATAATAAACCATGTGTTCGAAGAAAAATATATTAATACTCAACCTACCAGATTGAAACCATTATCATTAAGGGCAACCATTATAGATCATACTTTGTTACTGGATTATTTAAAACCAGATATCATCAACATTAGCAATGTCTGTCTGATCAGAGGCATATTAAGTTATCTTGATAAGTCTTAAATGACCATTACTGCATGAAGATATTCAGTTGTCTTGGTAATTAAGATTTGCTCCAATAAAGTCATTTTGTGGAACAAAATTAACCATTTGGATCATAATTGGTAGAATCCTCAGGAGAGATTACCAATACAGAATTTGCATAAAGTAACATAAAAACTGACAAAATTGTTTCAAATAATAACATAAGATGACCAATGATCTTGGTTTCTAGCAACTGGATCTTTAAGCAAATAAATCAAGTACTGTCCATTCATAACCGTTCGGAAATAAGGAGAATTACAGAAAATGAAAATGAACATTTACAATAATGTATTAAAAATTAAAAAAAATTTATAAAAAGGTACATCAGAATAACCATGTGTAGAAGAACGGTTAAAAATATACAATTACAGATGAAACATATATGCTATGAACAATAATAAAAACTGTACGCATATATAAAGAATTTTCATTAAACGTAATAAAACTTTAAATAATTGCAAAAGTAACAATGAGTATAAATTGTATGATCTCATATAACATATATTATAACCTCATCCCGCCAAAAAGGAAATAAATCACCCCTTGTTTCCTACAGCTACTGATGTGGATTTTTAACATTACTTTTATAGACACTATTTGCAACATAAAGGTTAGAGAAATGCTTCCCACATTTTTACAAAACAATGACATTGCTTTTACACATAGCTAGACACAAAGGACATAATTTGAACATACAATGTACAAAGAATCGACAAAAAAACACATAAATGTGTTAACATTATTTCATTTTATGGGGAAAATATTATTCTAACATTTTTGCCTTGTATGCACACACCACCAATTTCGACTGTAATGAAAAAAAAAAAATTTATTATTTCACAAAATTTATATATGCATTTCCCAGAGGCCAAAATGGATGTTAGTCCCCACTATTGATATATTAAAGTCGATGACTTTTGTTTGTTTGTTTCATTAGGGTTTAATGTCATACTCAAGGTATATCACTTATATGATGACGGATTGTTCACTTCACACTATTCCTTGCCTAATTATGATAGAAAACCAGGAAGTTACCATGTAAAAATCACTCCTGTGATTGCCAGAGGCACACTGAGCAACTCACTCATATACCTGATGGCTGATACCCAATGGTTGACAGATGACTGAACAGCACATCTAACTAGGATTAGTAATGTCAAACACTAATCACTAAGCCACGGCCAGACTTATTTGTTACTTATTTCTACAGAAGGAAACTGGGTTAATTTCGATTGGTTTGTTTGATTGGAGTTGAATGTCATACTCAAGGGTATTTCACTTATATGACGGCGGATTGACCCACTTCACACCATTCCTTGCCTTATTATGGTAGAAAACAGAGAGGAAACCTCGTAAAAACCAGCCCCACAATTGCCAGAGCCACATCTTGTGACTCACTCTATACCTGGTGGTCAACAGACTGACTCGATCCCATGAACGGTAAATTGGACTAGGATTACAAAGCGCAAACACTACCATAAAGGCACGGCCCAGGTTAATATTGAAAACAAGTATTTGGAAGCCTGCAAGGTATTAGAAGCTTTGATAGTAATTTTTGAGTTTCCATTAAGCCTGATTAGAACTCTTGTACAAGATTAGTAAGAGTAGTAGCAGGCCATTAGAGACATGCTTCGCTGACAGATTAGCTGAATGGAAACCGCCCAATGACAATGTAAAATATCACTAAGATAAATCTCAAATTAATTGCATTAAGTAACAGTCATAAATAACTTGTGTAGAAGAAGTATACACGTCGCTGGTTCAATTGACATTGAATGATGTACAAATATGACATATGTTTGAATTATTAACAATGCAATCTCCATATAAGGATATGCTGCTTATTATTTAAATAGTAAAAAACACACAAACAAAGAATTGGACAGGACAGTTGCAAAATTTGTTAGTTTGTTTGTATGATAAGGTTCTGAAATCAAACTAAAGGATATTTCACTTTCATGATGGTGAGGAAATGCAATGGGTTAAAGAAATCACCCTTGACACCAGTGGCAACAAACAAACCCACTACATGACAATTAAACGACACAATACAAAAATATCACAAACAGATTGGCTACCTGTTCTAATTTAGCTCTGGGATCACTAGGGCAATAGGAACCTCCCCTTAAACCCCTCTCCCTTCATTTCATGAAAATGTGAAGAAGTTCTCATCCAAATGACGTTTTAACATTTGTCCAGCATGGATAACATGAACATACCTTAGATGATGGTGAAGTCACAGCGTTGATTATCAGTTCATTCTTCCCATTATTCAAAGGACAGCAGGACAACACAAAATTGGCTTCCTACAATAACAGAATAGTATTTTTTCCTAATTTAAAAACCTATGTGCAGATCATGATTGAATAATAATCAGTGATTATCAAGTTAACTTTTGCTTTTAAAATTTAAGGCATTTAAAACTTTGTTAAAACTCTATTATTATTTTATTAAGAATTAAATTTTTCTATGAGTTCCAAAAAGTTATTCCAATTAATTTTTTTTTTTTGTAGAATGGCCCACCTGACAAATTTTACAAATAAATATTAAAACTTCCACATAGTCTTCGTAAGTATTCACAACAAGATGTGCAAATTGTGGCAATTTTCTTTTTTAAACTTGGTTCTGGATCATTTATGGTCATCTCTTTCTTTAATCTATTTTCGGTTTGACTGGTATTGCTTTTTTATGGAAAAAAACTCAAATTATACTAGTACAGAAATTTTATGAACAATGAAATGGGGTTTGTTTTAGCAATATCAACTCTCAAACCACAAAGCACCACAATTCTACAAACTGACAAATGTTAACAAAATCAGCTATTTTACCACAAATGTTTGCACAAAAGCATACAAAATTAAACACTAAGAGCATTTGAAGAGAAAATAACTACAATAAATTATTAACACCAAGTACCAAATTGCAGAAAGGGATTAAAAGCAACTTTAAAAGACTATGACATAATGCAGAAAGCATATATATCTTCTACATATGTAATTGTTTCAAAGCATATCTATGCATGACTTTTTTGGTCTTCATGGAAAATGTACCTCGCTTCCTAATCATGAAGTACATACAATCTGCTATATCAACAGATTTCCCATGCTTGTGTCAATACAGCAAGCAGCTTAGGCAAGATAGTCAGTTGTCAGAAAAACAATCGTTTTAATATTGATTTTGTTTGTTTGTTTGATTGGTGTTTACATCATACTCAAGGGTATTTCCCTTATATGACGATGGATTGTCCACTTCACACTGTACACAGCCTTATTAAGGTGGAAAACTGAGAGGAAACCTCGTAAAAAAAAAAAAAATGCGATTGCCGGAGCCACAACGCGTGACTCGCTCATATACCTGATGGTCGAAACGTTTTAATATTGAAGTGTAGCAGTCGATGTACTGGCCAATAGAACCTCATCCAGCATACTGTTGCTATAATGTTAAGTTATCTCCTTTTATTTAAGTTTGTTTATTGGATTGGGATCTAATAACATTAACATACTTAAGTGAATTACACTCATATGACGGATTGACAGCTGTCAGCCCAGTGGGTAGGAAACCACCCCCTGACACCACTGGCAACATACAAAGACAATACAGGATAATCACAAGACCCAATACACTGATACCACAAACACATTAGGTTTGTTTTGACTCCTAGCTATAAAAGCATCAGGCTTGAATTGATGTTTAATACCTTACTTAAGGTTATTTTACACATAAGACCAGATGCGATCCGATTGGATGACAGAAATCATCCTCAACACCATTAGCAGGAAACAAAGACAGGAGAAAGGCAGGGAAAATACAGGATGTAATAAAATACATCACAAACCAAGGCATCTGCTGATCTCAACAGCCCACCCAGGGCAAAAGGAAGCGCCCCAAACAACACTGCATAAGGATAATTCACTTATATGAAGGCAGTATATCCCTATCCATTGTCAGTCAAACACATCCATTTAATGTTTAGTATTTTGTTGGGTTGGTAAATTAATATTCCTTTTGTGCTTACTAAATATAGTATGCCTAAACTTGGATTTGTTTGTTTGTTTGTTTGATTGGTGTTTAACGTCGTACTCAAGGGTATTTCACTTATATGACGACAGACACAT
>JARFOD010138936.1:0-13246 GCA_031763545.1 Mopalia muscosa
TATCACTGTTATTGTTGTTATTATTTTACAATAAATATTGTAAATAAATAAAATCGCTGATCGTTTTCTTTCTGTTTAATAAATACCGTAACACGTTCCACTCAGATTGTCTGTTTCGCCAAATACAACACTTGCGAACTAGGAATTAAAGTTGAAGAACACAAAATGAACAGTACAAAAACAAGGGCAGAATGCGGTGAACTAATTTATTATGTGAATCTTTCATAGATGGGCTCAGCTTTCTCAACGATTATTTGCGTATTTCCGCATTTGAATGAGATAAAATTAAGACATAAGGAGAAAACGACTGTAGCAATTGCAATGCCCGCAGCTTGAGAGTACGCCTGTTACTGTAGATGATGTCGACAGAGACAAATCGGTTGAGACTGTGATTCAATGTTTCACTTAATAAAATCATGCTGTCACTCACAGCTGAAGCACGCATATAAACAGAAAAAGAACATTTCTTATTCTTCTTTGCACTGAAAATTGCAAAAGTTAAAGCATTTCCTACAAAAAAAAAAAAAACCAAACCGGGACAAATCCTATAACAATTCAGTAAAGTTTGTTATAGAATAATGTTGATGTTTTTTCCGTAGGCGTCGTCAAATGAAAATGATGTGTTCATGACCTCAGTTGTGTTGTCGAAGTTGAAGCAATCGGATTTCTTCCCGGGAGGCGTCAAGTCCTTGTAAAATAGTTGCGGTACTGCACTCATTCTTATCCGTATTTGTTGTTAGGTTTTGTTCGTGGACAGCTCCATTAAAATTCTCTTTGCCCATTTGATTCAACAAAATTTTATCATCCGTGATCGTGAACAATCCAACCCAATGATTCCGTCCAAGCGTAAGATCGTAAAGCGCATTCAATCTGTCTACTGATTTTGCCTGTACCAAACGCGAAAACAGAGATTGTTCTTATATCTTATAAACACCACGGTGCTTATAATAGAATTTAGAAATTAAACGAGACTTATTGTAAGTTGATTGGAATTCTACCGAAAGGAAGTAAGGTATGGAGAGATCATGTGAGAGAGCCCATGCGAGCAGTAACCTTCAGACTTGAACAGATGGAGGTATATATATATATACTCTTTAACAGACATATTCTTTCGTTAATCCCTGTATCTCTGAAATACTTATTTTTAGACTGATTTATTGATAACCCATACTAAAAATATTGTTAAAAATGTAGCTAACAATATATTTAGTATGGGTTATACACCATTTTGAAGGTCATTAAGGGACTGTATCCAGTAATCGGTCGTTTTCTCGTAGGTGTTTTTTTTTTGTTGTAAACGACGATGTAGGAAACCATCTATTTAATGCGTTTTTTGTGTTCACTGAAGCGTGACTCATATTTCATTCCCCTAACAGCACGGTACGGTTTTGTTAAATCTCTGCCTTACTCTTCTGTGAAATCATATTTTGTGATTGTGTGCAGTTTGGTATATCTGCCCAAGGTATTTAAATACTTTCTTTAACGATGTCAGACAGGTATAGGTTTGTATCATTCAATACCGCGCAATCCCTGGCTTATTATAGTCCAGTCACAAACAAACCATAAGTGAGTATTTTCTGCCGCTTGGATAATTTCGTCATGAAACTACACAGGTATTAAGCTGTAGCTTAACTGGCTTCGAAAATTGATACCGACGGCATGTCAACATCAAAAACTGAGTTGTACTTGTCTACATCGATCACAATGAATCCAAACCCGCTGTATGTCGTTCGTGTTGGGCATTTAACACTTATCAACTGCTGCTTTATTTATTTATTATGCCAATATAATACATGTTCGCTTGGGTTAAGTTAACTTTTACAGTATGGAACTTGCACCCCAAGCACAAAACAGTGCTTTCGAATTATACCAGATAATACCCCACTGTGAAGATTATAATGATTTTAAACATTTAATGGAGATTAAATAAAAAGACTTGATAACGGTGTAAGAAACCACACTGAAACGTCGTCCTAATAAACCCAGAAGTTGTTAATCCATAATAAGTGTTCCTGTGTTAATGTGTAACCGACTTCTAAATGCCACTTAAAGAGTGAAATAAATAAATAAATAAATAAAGAACTAAAAGCCAGGGAGAAAGTAAGAGAACGGTAGATGCAGCAGTGTGTAGGTCTAGATGTGATCATTATAGACTTATATATACAGTCACTATGCAGCCCTAGTCGCACGGAAGACTAGTCTTGATATGGTGTAAAGAACTGACAAGTCAGATGTAATCACCTGAAAACATACAAATCAATACAAAAATGCCGTAAAAGTGGAAAAGACAACTTAATTTAATAGGTGTTATCAGAATTGGGAACTAAAACTTTCCATATCAGTTCTCAGTTTAGGCGCTTTTTTCTGCGCTAACCTTACTGATACTGGGCGGGGGATCAGCGAAAAGCTCAGCGTCTTTCCCCTGTTGTTGACTAGCTGAACCCGAGGCAAAACTGTCCTGCCCTCTTTCTGTTTAGCGTCGACGATCCTCACTCTTGGCAAATGTATTCCTGTCTATATATCCGAAACTTTTGTTCTGGGCCAAATGGAAATACACAACACAGTTTTCTTTTTAACTTATTCTTGTTAGCTATAAAGCGGTCAATTCATTCTGAAGGTCCCTTTCATAATCGGAAGTTCAAAATGTTTTACGCACACAGTCAAGTGTTTTAACCTGCCAAATCGGACTAAAACCTAACCGGCGAACCGACTGCGCACAAAGTACATTCCACGTCGTCGGATCTCTAATAAAATGGGCGAGAAAAACAATGCCGTCTACAATACTGAATACGGAGTTACCAACTTCTGGTAAATGTACTTCTTGTAAAACAGATAGAATTACAACTGAAAGCACCATTAATTTTAACATAAGTGACCTTTCATTGAACATTTATAAAAGTGAATTTCCACAAAGAGGCCACAGAGGGGTGTGTTGAACATGACGTCACAGTGTTAGCTGTTCCTCCTTTACAATCGACAAAGAAAACATAGGTTTATGCACAGTGTTCTAGTTCGTTCGATTTCTAGTCTTGTAGTGTTGATGTTCCAGTAAATGTATTGAGTGGACCCACGCCATACAGTATTTATCCCGAAGTGTATTTATTAATGTGGTTTGTATTCTTAATATTTTTCGCTTTTTTAATTTTTCATTAATAGAATTGGTTTTCCAACCGTGTAGTGAATGGTACATCGTGAAGAGTATGTGCTAGGAAATTGAGCTGGGACTATATGGTTCCAGGACAAAACAAATAGTTTTTAAACTTTGTAACAGAACTAGATAAATAATCTGAGGTCTAGGCGTTCATGTCAACATAACCTCTCAAAGATCCGCGGATGGGCTTCGCTTGTGTGAGGCGACTTTCATTAAGCCGTTTCATTATTTGTGTCGGTATTACTTCTTCTATGTCTGCAATTCACCTTCCGAGTCTGTGATGCTTCTTTTGTGTCTGTAACACCTATACCGCGTCAATGAAAAGGATGAATGAGGGGATTTGAAAACTCAACTTGAAAGTTGTTATGCCGACGTGGAATCGCAGCTTTATACACTCACAATTCCGTGGATATCGCTGTTAATCTTTAGCACTTGTAAAGGTCGATGGCCCCTGTCGTTTAACTGTCTAAAAACAATTTTGTGACGTTTTGCTGTGTCTGTAACACTTCTTCTGTGTAGGTATCATTTCGTCTGTGTCTGTAAGACTTTTTCCGTGTCTGTTACTCCTATACTGTGACTGTTATATTTGTTCTGTGTCTGTAACTCCTCTATGTGTCTCTTTATGTCTTCTGTGTCTGTTGCACTTCTTATGTGTCTGTAACTCCTCTACTGTGTCTGTAATATTTCTGACGGTAACACTTCTTCCGTGTCGGTAACACTTTTTCTGTGTCTGCAAAACCTCTACCGTGTCTGTAAAATTTCTTATGTGTTGGTAACACTTCTTCTGTGTCTGTAACTCCTGTATCCTGTCTGTAATATTTCTTCTGTGTCGGTAACACTTCTTCTGTGTCGGTAACACTTCTTCTGTGTCGGTAACACTTCTTCTGTGTATGTAACTCCTCTACCGTGTCTGTAATATTTCTTCTGTATCGGTAACACTTCGTCTATGTCGATGACACTTCTTCTGTGTCTGCAACACCTCTACTGTATTTGAAATATGTCTTCTGCATCTGTACCACTTTTTCTGTGTCTGTTATATGTCTTCTGTGTTTGTAACACATCTTCTGTGTTTGTAACACCTCTACCGTGTCGGTAACACTTCTTCCGTGTCGGTAAGACTTCTTCTGTGTCTGTAACTCCTCTACCGTGTCGGTAACACTTCTTCCGTGTCGGTAAGACTTTTTCTGTGTCTGTTATATGTCTTCTGTGTTTGTAACACATCTTCTGTGTTTGTAACACCTTTACCGTGTCGGTAACACTTCTTCCGTGTCGGTAAGACTTCTTCTGTGTTTGTAACACCTCTACCGTGTCGGTAACACTTCTTCCGTGTCGGTAAGACTTCTTCTGTGTCTGCAACACCTCTACCGTGTCGGAAAGACTTCTTCCGTGTCTGTAACTCCTCTACTGTGTCTGTTATATTTCGTCTGTGATTGTAATATTTTCCTATGTTACACCTTTACTGATTTTGTATTATGTCTTCTGTGTCGATAACTCCTCCTCTGTGTTTCTAATATGTATTCTGTGTCGATAACACTTTTCTGTGGCTGTAACACCTCTAGTGTCTCCTTCTGTCTCGGTAACATTTCTTCTTTGTAATCTTTTTTGTAGATCTACAATATTTCTTCTGTGTCTGTAATATTTGTTCTCTTTCGGTTATATTTCGATATCAGAAATCATTTATAAGAATGTAAAATAAAATATATCTCTGTATAGTTTAATATCGATAAGATTACAATCTGAATATCCTAAGTGTTTCATATGTATAACGTCAATGTGTTCAACTTGAAATAACGACGTTATTAAAGAAATAAGTTTCTTTCGATTGGGGTTTAAAGTGATGCTTAACACTATTTCAATTATTTTATGACACACTGTCCATGCACTTCTTAAAATTCCCAACGCCACCCCCCGAGACCGGCGGGACGACATAGCGTGACACTTGAGTGACAGAGATTGAGAGGGACTACAACCTGTGTGCGGCACATCGTAGGAGGAACAGTAAGCAGGCACACTAACCACGTATCAACGGCCCCTGCGACTTCAGTCTACCGAACAAGCGAAAGTGTTGAATCAATAATATGTGGAGGTGTTACACATTGTGTGGCTACCGTCAAATCTGAAAATCTGTGGCTACCGTCATCTCTCCAAAGAACAGAGGATGGGTGTCGGTGATTATAGTTCCAATGGTAGCAAATCTTTACAGACGAGAGACGAGAATGCTTGACATGGTGGATTGAAACATAGCTATAACAAGCCGGTTCAGAAGTTAACTGTTAAAGATTGAAATGATTCTGGCTGTCGTCGAAACAATTATCCCGAACAGGTTCCCTACCTTACTTCGGATATTTCGTGTGAATTTAGAAATGAATCGATCCTGGAACAAATGGTTCTATGTTAGGTTGTAAATCCGTTTTGGGACACAGTACCACAACAAAACAGAAATGTGCATCAATTGAAAGCGAGCTGTTTTCTCGAACCGTCCGGCTCTGGGCTAACAATTTACGACAACTACCAACTGTCCATTTTTGGTGCCACAAATTTCACAGTTTTACTCGAAAATAAATTTGTATGAGCGGAGCAACTTGATTTGAGATTCCTTATTGAAAATTTAAGACCATGGTGTTTATATCATTTTGAATAATTTTGAATTTTTGTTTTTCAGTCTAAATATGGACCTGTTGGTTTGATACATATTGATGCCCATCCGGACACTGCTGATATTATGAGCAACTCTAAAATTGCACACGGCACCCCGTTCTACAGGGCATTTGAGGAAGGTTGTTTAGACCCGAAACGAGTCGTTCAGATTGGTTTAAGAGGACCTGCTAACGACAGCCAGCCGGAGAAATTTGGAATTGATTCGGTAAAGTTTAACAAATTATGTAAATAGGACAAACTTATCAACAAAATATCATTTTAAGATCTATATTCTATAACAGTCATCACATATTTTCTATGGCATGTACATGGTCATCACATCCTTCTGGCTATACATTAACCTGAATATCTCGATATTTAGATCTTGTTTCTATGTGCTTATATACAACATGAGATAAATCATCGGTTTTAAAAAACCGACTTCGATGTGCTAGTGTGACTAATTAATATGGTACTATATGTTTTGTATCTACAGTGTCCCTTATTAAAGGCATTATTTAATTAGTACAGCCACACTATCTTTAGTAAGCTCTTAACTAAACATTTTCTAATAATAATCTTGTGACAACTTTTTACTATAATCAGCGAAATGTGTTCAATAAGAAATATTTGCACGAGAATGGTTTGTTCAAATAACGTTGGTACGAAAAACAAGCAAAGGGTTGATTCGTTGATAGTCCCTGGTTCTCGTTAAAACGAGTTCACAAATCGTTCGAACAAGTAAATAATTCCCGTGGATTTAAAGAATATATGTGTGCGTCTAATGACTTTATTTCATCAGTCCCACTTGAGGAACTGGAAAAGGCGACAGATTCCCCAAAGTCCATCTGTCAATATGGCTGGATATTTTCGTCAGTTTTGGCTTTCTTTCTGATTCTGTGGGCTGAACTTAACTTTTGTATTCAGTTTGCCTGTAAATATTCATTTATAAAATGTGATCTCTGTTTATTTATTTTCACATTTTCACAAAATATGACCGTTCTGAGTTTAAAAGATCATCTTTGGTTTTTATTGCTAGGGATTCAGAGTTGTGCGCATTGAAGAATGTTGGTATAAATCATTGAGCCCTTTGATGTCAGAGGTCAGAAGTCAGATGGGGAACGGTCCAGTTTACCTGACCTTTGACATTGACGCCATTGACCCTGCTTTTGCTCCGGGAACAGGTCAGCTACTTAGTAAAGCAACGTATATTATTCGTAATATTATCGTCCCATAAACTCTTTTTAAAGTCTGGTCTATTTGTTTGTTTGATTGGAGATTAACGTCGCTCCTAAGGATATTTCAATTATATGATTACGGCTTGTCCATGTTTCACTTATAAATTAAAAGACGACGGGGATCCTGAAGAAAACCTAGTTAAAACCACCACCGCGATAGACAGTCACCTTGTTGACGTCTCCCGTATACCCGAGGTGGAAAAAGGGCCTTGACTCGTGAACCGTCATTTGAGGAATATCGGTACGTTTTCTGCACCTCCTTATCTGACTGCAGTCATTTCAGTACAGCACGGATTTCTGTTAACAACCGGCTGATAGCTTTGATATAAAATATTTTTCGACACTTGTCCGTTTCCTTGAATTATAAAATTCCTTGGTTATTCCACTGTTAAGTTTCAAGCTATGGTGTCAACACGTTTTGTTTATAATTTAAAAAAAAAACAGTCTCCTAGAGGAAAACACTTGATAGTTTCGGTCATGTCGGTATTGTGATGTGAATATAGATGGGCTTTCTGCGTTAAAGTTGCATAACAGTACTTATTCGCATGCCAGTATACAACACAGGGCCTTGATTCTGAGAACCGTTCCTTTGAGGAATATCGGTGAGTTTTCCGCCCCTCCTTATCTGACTGCAGTCATTTCATTACAGTATGGATTTCTGTTAACAACCGGCTGATAGCTTTGATATAAAATATTTTTTGACACTTGTCAGTTTCCTTGAATTATAAAATTCCTTGGTTATTCCACTATTAAGTTTCAAGCAATGGCGTCAATACGTTTTGTTTATAATTTTTCCTACAGGAAAACACTTGATAGTGTCGGTATTGTGATTTGAATATAGATGGGCTTTCTGCGTCAAAGTCGATAACATTTCATTACAATGTTTCTAGCCACATTGTTTGAGGCGACCTTTCCATATATTTAATAAATAGGCCTACTATTTCCCTGACCGTGTTATTTTGTCAATATTAACTCAGTTTGACGTGGACAAGTTTATTCAGTTGAGGGCGTGTGCTTCTAATACACTGGTATTTACAATATATTAAAACTCAGCAACGAAATTATATTAAACATAAACATCATAGCTTATCTTCGCAAATTTGATAAATTACAATACTCACAGAACATCTAAAAAAGGTTGTAGGTTTAAAATAAATCTACCGAAAATTCCCACACTTTGTTGGTTTGAAAACCACTGTCTATATTTATGGAAGGGCACATATAGTTTTTAAGGGAGGTAAGAGGCCACAAGGATTCGATTTAATTTCTGATTCTGAGGCAGGCCTTCTTTAAATATTTTTCATACCACTTGGTCGTATCTCTGTTGACTGTATATATAATTCAAAGAGATTCACATTCGCATCCATATAACCTGTACATTAAAATCTAAACTAAAATATTAAATACACATCAAGTTTTGCTGTAGCACCATTTGTATTGTATCACCTTTATACTGAACAATCGTGTCACCCCTAGAACTATACGCGAAAAATAACATCTCGATCAAACACTAGACGACTTTATCAGGAATTAGAGGACATTTGGTACAGTGTCAATTCCTATGCGAGGGCGATAGAAATTGTAGTAACTCGAAAATCTTCACATTATGGTGAAAATGGGCAAGGACAATACATAACATACGCACAAGTTAGGACAGAGTTTTCTCCCAGTTCAGGCTAAAATTTCGATTTTCGATTCTCGTTCAGAACATTTTGCAGGTTGAAGGTTGCAGGGTTTTCCCCCCAAACTTCAAACCACCTTGGAGTAGAATGTGTTTAAGTATTCACCATTGTTTCTGCCAATGGACAGCACAATATATCTCCTACTTTAATTACCTTTTGACATTAAACCTTGTTGTCTAAAACTCGTTTATATTGTTCTTACAAAAGTATATTTATTTATTTTGTTATGTTTATTCATTTATTTATTGATGTATTTGTTGTAACCTATAACTGTGATATCTATATTTATGTTGTCAGAACCTATTTATGGGACTTGCTCCCGTGGGCTATCCTCTAAAAAACATAGAAATAGAATGTCTTTATGATTTCAGAGATGGATGAGTTGTCACTATTAGTTTGCTTTGAGTAATCATCTTATTCCACTTGTCGTCTCTAAATAAAGGCTTGGAACGAACTTGGTATGAATTTCATCGCTATTTCTCCAACACATTTCTTATATATTTCTTCAGGGTTTCCAGAAATAGCTGGCCTTACCAGTATACAAGCCTTGGAGATAATCCGTGGTTGCCGTGGATTGAACATAGTTGGTGGCGATTTAGTTGAGGTAAACTTATACAATCTAATTGTATGATTGGTTGGTCTAAACATTGTCACATCTTCAACAAATCATTGCCTTTCTTCAACCATTGAAGTAAATCGTCGGCTCCGATGGGAAACATAATTGACCATTCTCAATTGTGACATAAAATAATCCTATTGGGATTCAGGACTTTAATTGTGACATAAAATAATCCTATTGGGATTCAGGACTTAAAATTGTGACATAAAATAATCCTATTGGGATTCAGGACTTTAAATTGTCGTTTGCAGCACCTGGTCAAATAGATTATCGATAACATCGATTTCTGAAATTGATTTTTGCTGAGATTTGAGTAGTGGTACACTACAGTTCCATCAACAAAGACCAATATAAACAACTTACTTATCCATATACATGTATTACATAAATTCATAACTGTTATTCTGGTGTCGTGTTTCTAATATTTTTTTATATTTATTTAGTTTTTGTATATATTCGATATATATTTACCATATGTTTTGCTCTTTCCTTGATACAGGTGAGCCCACCGTATGATCCAACAGGAATTACATCCGTCTTGGCGGCAAATTTATTGTTTGAAATGTTGTGTGTATTACCTGGTGTGAAGTATGTTAAATGATGGCAAGACTACTTTCACACCAGAGGCTGTAAACGGCACCATTTGTCTTTGGCTTTTCAAAGCGAGTCTATTTTGCCTAGCAACAAACTTTAGAGGAGAAGACAAAACAAACTCAGTCATTCTGAATACTAGTTTGCTATACATCGTTAAGCAGTTATATTAATAGTCCCAAATAAGGTCGCTAGTGAAATGTACAGTAATTCGGATCCTCGAAATTGATACTACAGACTGTTGAAAGTGGTACTGTACATCTTTTTACATTACCTTGACCAAAATGGCACGCCAAGAAAGTAGATCATCACACACATATGTATACTGCCTCATGAAATGAAAACCGGTTTCATTTGTCCACGAAGCGGTTTGAATTGGGACTGTTTTGTAGGGTCAGTTATGGACATCTAACTTGGTCGAGAAGAAACTTCTTTATTCACAAATACATGTGTATGCAGTTATCGCACCTTTAAATTGTAAATTGACGACCACTGATCATCTATAATTTAGGGATCCACTTGGTCTTATGTATGTGATGATAAGTTTTTCACTGTTTAATTCTTGTAATAATATATTTTCTTAGCGTACAACTCTGGCTACCATAATTGGAGTATAATCTTAATTGAAAATGTAATGTTTCCATAAATACATTAAAAAAAAAAAAAATTAAAAAAAAGTATAGTTTGTTGATTTTCACATATCGCCTACAATTTTAGATAACTGGAAAGTTGCCAACTTGTTTTTTTTCCTGTTTTTCTTTTGATTTATTCTTTGATAAATTCTCCGCCAACCGGTCTTCTTCCAGCGAGAGATGTTTACTTGACCGAAGTCTAGGTAATGGACATACACTACCCCTGATAGGAGAGCGGAACAGCTCACAAACCTAGTAGTAATGACGTTATGTTTGTGTCGATTAGAAGATGATAAGAAGGTCGGTTATCTAATTGGTACTTGAAACTTAAGTTCGTGGGTTCAATTCCTGGAAGAGTAACTGCATGCGACATTGTCTTAACTAGAATCTGTTTAATAGACGAATGTGTTATGCCATCACAAAGAAAACACTGGGTTGTTTGCTTTCCGAACAACGATTCTTACATCCGCTCTGTTTAAATTTAGGAATCTTTCCCCTTCTCCTTCCCAATAATTTCACAAGACAAAATGAAACGAATTTAACTATTCGGAAAATGTGGTGAATCTAATGCTGTCCCAGAAAGCAGAAAACAAGATAGTCGAGGTTAAATGAAGGTGTCCTTGTACACTTCAAAGTCTGCAGTTTTCTCAGTTTTATATTTTATGCTGATTTCGAGGCCGAGATGAGCAGAATAACATTGCTTTGGAGACGTTTCACTGGGAATCAGGATGATTTGAGCTGAAGTGTAACTCATTGGGCTATTTCACTACCATGGGGAAACATTGACTTAGTAAATTGATTAAGAAAGCGACAGAAGTAGCTGCTTTGTCCGGTGGAATCACACCTTAGCCAGAAAGTGTTGAAACACTCGTCAAGTTATTCAAATCGCTCTCAAGTATCAATCAGCACGACTCACTCATATACCTGATTGTCGACAGATGGACTCAACCGGTGAACCATAAATTGGAGAGGACCATGATGTCACGGCCGCAGGCCTTTGGTAGAGTAAAAGATTATCGCGTGCAATAATGATAACACAGGCTGGTCATCTCGTCAGTTACAACAATGAACATTAAAGACCAATGTATTGACGTATTCGTGTATTTCAATCATCATCATCAATTTATCACAGGGGGTATTGTACTACAGCTGTATTTTTTCACAAGTTTCGTCATGACACGCTAGATTTTGTTCAACTGAAAGTGTTTAAGTTGTTAGATACGGAATCCTCATAAAATACAATATTAAATGGAAAAATGCACGGTTTTTGTTACACTGGAGTTTATCATATTTTGATACAGGTCACTTGCGCTATCTCAAACGCGTGTGTGTAGTGTACGCGAGATGCGTACTAATTGAATATCACATCAGCGTAACAACATTTACATGTTTTGTTGGAAAAAACTGGCATATATGGGATAAATAAAATCTTGAATTCGTGACCCGCACGATTGAACCCCCCTCCCCCCCCCCCCCCAAAAAAAAAAAAAACAACAACACGGCCCTCGTTTGATAAAGTTGAGATATCCGGGTCCCTCATAACGAATCCCCTTCATTTATTTCTCATTATTTGCGTTTCCTTTGGGATTGGGACGTAGCCGTTTTAACTCAATATTTATTATGGAGTGTATCCAGTTATGGTGTGATGCTTCAATTATCGTTTGAGAAAAGAAAAAGACCGATAGGGCTCTACACCCATGGGTTTTTTTTACAGCAGGGCCAGCTGTCGCTAGTTGTCAATACACATACTCAGTTTCCGACTTAGGCAATCTCCGGCAAGATTAACGGCAGACAGAATTGATTGATTAGTGTTTAACGCCACAACCAGTGGCATTTTAGCTACGCTGTGGCGTGGACATATTGCCATTTGATATCCATTTTTTTAAATTCAAGAGTTAATTCCAGTCGGAAGCACCCTAGACAGCAAACACCAAAAATACATATAAAGTTTGCAATCTCTATTAAATGTTTAAAATCATTATATCTTCTAAGTGGGTCCGTTATCTGGTACAATGCTCGAGAACCGTTTTGTACATGGGGTGAAAGTTCCATACTGTTTAAGTAAACTAAACCCGAGAAGGTTGTAACATTTATATTCTGTAATTTTTGGTTAAGTCCATTTCACACAAAAATTGCTTTATGTCGTTATATTTGGATATGTCCGGAAAATCTGACGACCTCTTCAGTGCAGTGGTTAAAGTCAATTCCAGCTTTGTGTATGGCGAGACAGACATAATGAGTTACACAAAAGTAAGATGGTTTAATAGAAATTGTAAGAAGTTTGACATTCGATGTTGGAGAAATGTATTCAATACTTTCAAAACAACGTATTTTTATGATAAAGGACATTGTAAGTTTCGTTAGTAGTATTATTGAAAAAAATAACGCTTGGGTGAAACGTCAAAATAAAGTGTGGAATTTGAAAAAAAATATAATTTCTTGTTTACAATGGCCATGGAGGTTTTTGTTTCTCCATGCTTCTGGAAGAGGATCCCCGTGGGAGAGAGGGTGGGCCATTAAATAACAGCAGGCCCTGCAGAAAACTCCTCCAGCTTCCCCGGTTGATCGTAAGAGGCGAGAAAGAGGCACCGTGTTGGCAGTGGGTTGCGTCCCGTGTCGGAGGAGAACGAGATCCTGGTGACTGAGGGGTAATTTGGCTGGCAAAAGGGTGCCATATAGCCATGTTGCTCCAACAC
>JARFOD010138947.1:0-27313 GCA_031763545.1 Mopalia muscosa
AACCAAATAAAGATATAAACTAAGAAAATTGTTCTCTTTCCATTTATTCAATATATATATTGTGAATAAAAGAAGAGAGAAATATTACCTGCCTTCACCGGGATTCGAACCCGGCACCTTTGGGTTATTCAATATATATACATATATTTATATGGAAATACAACTTAAATATCATGAACTTACTCCATAGATAAACAGCTGTTTTTGACCAGTGTGTGTGTCGTGTTTAGCACTCAGACACTGACAATACGAAGTGAAAGTTGACCGCACAAACACACACACAACTGCATATTCCACCAGAGCCAAGAATGTGAAGGTAAGGCACGTGATCATCCAGACGTCTATTGCTGTGACATAAGAGATTCTTGGTAAAGAAGCTCGTGCACTGGATGTTTGTGTTGTCATAGTTAGAAGGGTAAGAACACCCAAAGAGACTCTGGCCGGAGTGGCGTCCACACTGAGCCAGAATGACACCCACGACACAGTTACTATCATGATACTGGGGATGTAGACCTGTAAGGTGTAAAAACCACACTGTCTCACCAGTTCCATGTGAACCACCAAACATGTAAAGGATTCTGTGCAAAATAAAACACAGTGAGAAATTAGATCAGGAGATTGGCATCAATTCTCCTGTAGAACAGTTTACCGTAGGCATAAGATTAGATCTAACTATTGCCTCACCTTCATTGTATTTCTTTTGTTGTTTGCCTTGATATATCAAACTGATCTCAATATTAAAGCAAGACAATTGTTTCATCGACATTTGCTCTTCCTACAGTGCTTCGTGACAATTCACTTTTCCCAACCCAATCAGATTGGAGCTTTCATTGGCAATGTTAGCGACGGTCTAAACTCAGGATGGCAAGTTAGCTAAATGTAGATACACACACACGAACTTAGTCGCATTAAATATCCCTGACGTCTCAGACATGTTTATAATTGATAGTGACTTGCAAAAGGCTTTCTGATTGGTTGTTTTCAAGATTGTACAGTAGTTTAATGAAATGCTAAAACGTCGTTTAGCCTTGGAACGATTTGGTGATATTTGTTTTGACAAAGTTTTCTTGGACCTCAAATGCTGCGCAAAAGTTTAATGTTCGACAAGTAGATTTTCTTCGGCAACAACTACTTCAGCGATAATTGCTCTGCAATGCGCCATCAAGCTTTCTCAAAAGATATTTTTTACCATCAAGTACCAACTAGCTTTTCAAAAGAGACTATACTATGGGGGCCTACCCTTTATTATGGAGGTGCAGGTTAAATACAATGATGTCGTCCCTAAGGTTGCTAGCGCACACGATAGGGATGCTCGTGTACACACGCAGCTCGCGCGGTGCCTTTATATCGTTATACCCTGAGTTATTTAATTTATATAGTGTATGTTTCTGAACATGGGATACTACCTCCAGCTCCCTTCTTCTGTTAAACGCCCGCAACCGTGGCTTAGTGATAAGAATGTCTACTTACTAATCCTACTCCGTTATACCGTGCACGTGTTCTAACCCACCTATCGACCACCAGGTATATGAGTGTGTCATAAGGTGAGGCTCGACAATCGTGGGGGTGGATTTCACAATGTTTCCTCCCGTGTTTCCACCGTATTTAAGAACGGATCAGTGTGATGTCGACCCTACGTCATCATATTAGTAGAAATTGGGTTCGACGGTATCCCCAATCCAAAAAACATTTAATCGATCAGTTAAGCAGGCATTTTTATTATTTTCATACCTTCCAGACTGCTTTGGTAAGCCATAACAACATAAAAGCGAATCGATAGTCTGATGATAATCCAATTTACAGACTGAATTAACACTAATTAGTCTCAGGAACCTCAGTAGTATAATTATTCCTAATCTGATTAATCAGGAAAAGGTTATTTGGATATCGACATTGGTGTCAGCCGTAGTTGCATGTATCAGCCCCAGTCCAAAGGACGAGGACAGATAAACCAAACTCCAGGGGAGAGAAATGAGAGTTGTCAATACCATGCACTGATCAGCCAAGAAGTATTGTTGAATGTTAGGCTAGAATTAATATTTTATAAGGTTTATGGATATACATTAAAACGCTATTTATGGATAATTAATTTTGAAAGAAAACAAATTCCATCATGAAAGGATTGCTTTTTTGCCCCCATGCATCTATTCAGTTTTGACTCGATATCTCCTTGGTAACGCGCCATCGTCTTTCATACGACTGTAAGAGACGTTTAATTTTATTCAGTGGTATTTAAAGCCCAGCTCGCAATGAAATTTATATATATATATATGCTAAACGCAAATTCTATACAACGAATGTATACAGTATGGGAACGCCTCAAACATGTTTTACATAGGAAATATACGCATTTGGTTTCTGAAAGAAGTTAGTTACTGTATGTTAGCCTCCGGTTGTTCTTAATAATGTGTGAGTAATGCTCAGGCTCTGATATGATTGATTTCGCTGTCAAGACGTTGATCTTTCTAAGGTGATACGAATGTTTTCAAACCTACAACTTTACAAAAATATATTTTCTGCCACACTCTGATTAGTACTAGCTATGCTTGAGCTCTCCAGTGTTTTCTCCCAGTTAGATCTGATATAATCCCATGCAGATACTGACCATACAAAAATTAAAACTACAGAAATTAAATATTCCAAACTTGATCGAACAGAAGAAATTGACGGACAGATGTTAACTATATTAAATTTGACAGTGCATAAGAGCAGATGATGACCACAGAGACAATGCAGATGTTCGCCACAGAGACAGTCTAGATGTTCACAGTAGAGCGTTGCAGATGTTCGCCATAGAAACAGTACAGACATTCGCCAAAGAAATTGATCAAATGTTTACCACGGAGACAGTGCAGATGTTGACCACAGAGACAGGGCAGATATTCACCACAAAGACAGTGTAAATGGCCGCCAGAGACAGCGCAGATGTTGACCACGGAAACAGTGCAGATGTTGACCACAGAGATAGTGCATATGTTGACCACTGAGACAGTGCAGATGTTCGCCACAGAGACAGTACATATGTTCGCCAGAGACAGCACAGATGTTTACAACAAAGATAGCGTGGATGTTGACCATGGAAACAGTGCAGATGTTGACCACAGACAGTCGGATGTTGACCACAGCAACAGAGCAGATGTTGACAACAGGGACATTGCAGATGTTGACCACAGAGACAGTGCAGATGTTGACCACAGAGACATTGCAGATGTTGACCACAGAGACAGTGCAGATGTTGACCACAGAGACAGAGCAGATGTTGACCACAGGGACATTGCAGATGTTGACCACAGAGACAGTGCAGATGTTGACCACAGCGACAGTGCCGCGTGTGGACCATATATACAGTGCAGATGTTCGTCACGGAGACAGTGCAGATGTTCGCCACAGAGACAGTGCAGATGCTGACCACAGAGACAGTGCAGATATTTGCCACAGAGACAGCGCAATGCTGACCGCAGAGACAATGCCGACGTGGACCATCGATACAGTGCAAATGTTCGCCACAGAGACAGCGCAGATGTTGACCACAGAGCGGTACAGATGTTAAACAGAGACAGTGCAGATGTTGCCCACAGACAGTGCCGACGTGGGCAACAGAGACAGTGAAGATGTTCGCCACAGAGACAGTGCAGATTCTGACCACAGAGATAGAGCAGATGTTGACCACAGAGACAATGCCGACGTGTACCACAGATACAGTGCAAATGTTCGCCACAGAGACAGAGCAGATGTTGACCACAGAACGGTACAGATGTTGAACAGAGACAGTGCAGATGTTGCCCACAGAGACAGCGCAATGCTTACCGTAGAGACAATGCCAACGTGGACCATCGATACAGTGCAAATGTTCGCCACAGAGACAGCGCAGATGTTGACCACAGAGCGGTACAGATGATGAACAGAGACAGTGCAGATGTTGCCCACAGACAGTGCTGATGTGGGCACCAGAGACAGTGAAGATGTTCGCCACAGAGACAGTGCAGATGTTGACCACAGAGATAGTGCAGATGTTGACCACAGAGACAATGCCGACGTGTACCACAGATACAGTGCAAATGTTCGCCACAGAGACAGTGTAGATGTTGCCCACAGACAGTGCCGACGTGGGCCACAGAGACAGTGCAGATGTTCGCCACAGAGACAGTGCAGATGTTGATCACAGAGATAATGCAGATTTTGACCACAGAGACAGTACAGATGTTGACCAGACACAGTGCAGATGTTGACCACAGAGGCAGTGCAGATGTTGACCAGAGATAGTGCAGATGTTCGCAGCAGAGATAGCCTAGATGGTGACCATGGAAACAGTGTAGATGTTGACGACAGAGCAGATGTTGACCACAGGGACAGTGTAGATGTTCACCACAGAGACAGAGCAGATGTTGGCTACAGAGACAGTGCAGCTGTTGAACAGAGACAGTGCAGATGTTGCCAACAGACAGTGCCGACATGGACCACAGATACTGTACAGATGTTCGCTATAAAGTAGATAATGACCACAGAGACAGTGCCGATGTTCGCCACAGAAACAGTGTAGATGTGGACCACAGAGACAATACAGTTGTCAGCCACATATATAGTGCAGATCTTGACCATACATACGCCTACAGTGCAGATGCTAACCATATATGAGTTTACAGTATAAATGCTCACCAAACAGAAATTCACAAGCCAGATGTGACCATAGAGAATATAGATAGAACGATAGAAATTGACATTATAGAAGTTGAAAGTACAGATGTTACCATGCATAAATTTACCTTGCAGATCTTGAACCATAACACGATCTTACAGACGTTGACCATACACAAATTAGCAATGCAGATGTGTATGATACTGACATTTACCCTAAAGAAGTTGGCCTTACAAAAATTGACTTTGCATATGCTGACTACATATTACGACAGTCCAGTTGTACACATAATGAAATTGACTAAACAGTTGGCTTCCCATAGGTGAATTGAAATTATAGATACTGACAATACTGAAATGGACATTGCACATGTTGATCATAGAATAATTGTATACACTGACAATGGAGATAGAGTGAATAGCAACCATGAAGAAAGGCAATACGGATGTCAGACATACGCAAATATACAATGCTGATGTGCCGATTTATAAATTGAGAATACAAGTAAAACATTCAGAAATTAAATGTGCAGATGTTTATTGTTTGACCATACAGACATTATTAGTGCAGCTTTTTGTCTCAAAGGCATTTCAGTACAGATAATGACAAAAATGTCCTTAGAGATATTGACCTCATATCATTTCCCAACGCAGATGTTTATCGAAATTGACAGTACAAATGTTCACTGTACAGAATTGACATTACAAACATACAATACATACTTTGACACTGCAAACGTTCACCATACAGTATCATTAGTGCAAACACTCGCCATACAGAAATTGACAATCCAAACGCCCACGCTACAGAAATTGCCGGAACAAACATGAGCCATACAGATTGACAGTCCAAACGTTCATCCTACAGAAACTGACAATACAAATGTCCGCCGTACAGAAATGTACAGAATAAACGTTCACCGTATAGAAATTGACAGTACAAACGCTCACAGTACAGAAATTGACATTACAAACCTTAACAGTACCGAAACTGACAGAACAAACGTTTGCCATACAGAAATTGACAGTACAAACACTCGCCATACAGAGATTGACAGTACAAACTTTCACGGCACATAAATTGACAATGCAAACGTTCACGATACTGCAATTGACGGTACAAATACTTGCCATACAGAAATTAACAGCACGAGGTTCACCTTACAGACATTGTCAGTGTAAACATTCACTGCACAGATACTGACAGTACAAACATTCACTTCAAAATTGACAATGTAAACGTTCACCATACAGAAATTGCAGTACAAACATTTACCGCGCAAAAATTGACAATGCAAACGTTCACCACACAGAAATAGACAATACGAACATTTGTAATTGGCAGTACACACGTTCGCCGCACAGAAACTGACAGTGCAAACATTCATCGCACTGATACTGACAGTACACACATGCACCGCACAGAAATTGACAGAACAAACATTCACCGCACAGAAATTTGCAGATACACAGATACGGACAGTATAAACACTTACCACACAGACATTTACAACGCACACATGCACCATACCGAAATTTACAGTGCAAACGTTCGCCTTGCAGAAATTGACAGCACAAACGTTCGCCATACAGAATTTGACAGGAAAACGTTCATCTTACAAAAATTGACAGTACAAACCTTCATCGCAAAGTAATGGACATAGCAAACATTCGCCGTACAGAAATTGACAGTACAATGTTAACTGCATAGAAATTGACATTATAGCATTCCCCGCATAGAAATTGACAGTACAAACTTTCACCGTACAGAAATTGACAGTGCAAACGTTCACCGTGCAGAAATTGACAATGGAAACGTTCACCTCACAGAATAGAAATTAACAGGGCAATGTTCATCTTAAAGAAATTAAAAGTACAAACGTCCACGCACAGAAATGGACATGGCAAAACATTCACCTCACAGAAAGTGACAGTACAAACATTCACCGCACAGAAATGGACATTAAAACATTCCACACATAGAAATTGGCAGTAAACGTTCACCGCACAGAAATTGACATCGCAAACGTTCACAGCACAGAAGTTGTCAGCATGTACACCTCGGCCATACAGAAATTGAAAGAGTGAAATTTAAACATACAGAAAGTTAAAAGGATTTAATCTCAAAGATGTTTGGAATACCGCCAGTGATGGAAGCTTCCTGACAATCTTCCGTCCAGGATCTGTTAATAATAAACTGGGGTAGTTGTATTCCTTCCATTAACTGTAAAGGGTGGCTCTGGTTCCATACTAGCTGTAGCTGAGACGTGGTTTGGCTGACTGTTATAGAGAACAGAGAAAACTGGACGTTAGAGAAACGTGGAGGGGCAGGAGGGCCCTCATTTGATTTATACATATACAATCTGGAAGAAACACACGCGTCTATGATGATACATTGGAAGTACAGTTCTGGGTCGGGTTGTTCAAAAGATAAGCTAGGCTTAAATTCATAACGTCAAAAAAGAAATTAAATTGTGACCTGACATCGAGAAACAAGTTAATACGCTTTTGAACAACTGACCCATATTAGGAAAGCATTTTTCTGTGGGGAAACTGATACGTTAACTTCCATTCAGAATGTACATGAAACGATTGGCGTCATGACTAAAAGATAAACATTCTGATTGGTAGGAAGTTCAACGTCAATGAAATAAATAAATGAATGAATGTATTTACAAGGTCTTAACAAGGGCCATTCTGGTGATAGAACCCGGTTGCCTCACTGAAAGTTGTACGATCAGCGACAAAACATTTAAGTTCATGGCAGGCTAAAAGAGAGAAAAGGTCATAAACAATATAAAGAGAGACGACATATAGTTACATAACATGTACATTATATAACATTTTGAGAAGACCTTTGTCTCATCTTTATGGTCGTCCGCAAATGTTGTGCACTGAAGCACAGTGATCTGTTAGTGCTGTAAAGCGTGCAGTTAGAGATGACCAGCCTTCATTAGATATACGCTCATTTTGAGTGTCCTCAACGATAAGATTGTATCAAATAGCCTTTTTAAAATGTTTTCTCAAATTTTATCTCAAAACAATGAATATTTTGTCCCTTGCTGCGGAGAGAATAACGATAAATGCAGAAAGAGGCTTTAAAGTTGCTCTTAGCTTCACCAATGGTTTTCTGTGTGATACTTCCATGATATGTCTGGTTATCGGTGTAAAATGTCAGAAGAATAATCAGCGACAGAATTACTCACAGCTAGATATTCTGATGGAACAATACTGGACGTCATGTGGATACCAGAACAGGTCCATCTCACAGCTCAGTCTCAGGGAACATCTGTAACATATACATCATCAGCCTTCATACGCTTCACGAATCATGGCAGACATTCAAAGATTCTGTCATTTTATCTTTATTGTCCACAAGCGGAATAAGCAATCATTTCAAGACCCTTGTTGAACATTTTGAGGTTTTTCTTACAAGAACCTGTGTTTCGGTCATCCCATATATTCCAATCCCTATACAAACTTTAATTATATCCGCAGAAAAGAAAGGCAGAATCATATGGTTTAATAATGGAACAACTTTTTATAATTTTTGTTTAATATAGATTCACCAAATGTAAATCAGTTGACCGTGAGTGTATACCAAGCTACCATGTTATGTACTCCAAACACTAAAAGTCATCGGTCAATAACCAGTGACTCCTCCTGGCTGCGCTTAAAGCTCAGAGCAGAGTTAATCCAATAATTTACCCATCTGTCACAGACTGTTTTCTTGAGAGTTATATCTTTTGTGATCATCATCCAACAATCGTATATCCAAAGTATTAAGTATATGAAGTCTATACCGGCAGCGTGAGACAGATTCCTGCAACCGTTTGTCTGTCTTTAAAAACGTATGTTGACATTCATGGCAGAGTTATGTACCCTTATTGCAGAAAAAGAAACATTAGCAGAAATACTTGATTGATGACCTTAACCCTTTCGCTGCTGGACTGTATAATATGCATATATGTATTCTTTGCTGGGCTTATTGATGTGAGAAGGTTTGAGATTAAAATACGGTAGCTTGGGGATTACCCATCTATTTTTTAGGAACTCGTTTTATCAATGTTTATGTCAGTGGCCAATCGGTGAACATAAGCACATAAGGGAAGTTTTGTCTATGTTGCCGATCGGCATACACCAGCAGCGAAATGGTTTAACAATTCATTCCTGGCTGTCCTGTGATAACATCATTACAGTACATATGTTCAGGTTTGTTTTTCCTTTTTGTTTTTGCATTGTACAAAGGTCTCGTCGGGCGAAATAACAAATCCGTGCAGCAATCGGGCTTACTTCATGTAGTAGTGTTTGATCAGTTTCCGGTCAGAGTTTACTAACCCCCCTTTTGTGAAGCATGTTGAACTCATATCTAAGACATTTACCCATCCATGGTTACCAGCATCAAATCAGTTAAAGTTTAAAGATTGATATTGCGATACGAATTCACCCCCTCCCCGCCCCTCCCGGGCTATACGCCCCTAGTCATCCGTCTAGGGCCTACACCTCATTGATATATATATACAGTACTTTCTGTCGTTGGTCTAATCAAACATTATAGTAATTATATTAATATTTACACCGATGCATTAACGTGTCCAGTAAGAGTGAAAGCTGGGACCATTCCAAAGAAGTTACATATAGCATTAATAGGTGACTTTCTGTGGATGTTTTTTAAGCAGAGTTATTTACTATTTAACCTGCCAGTATTGTATAGCCGACAAACTGTTATTTTACCAGATGCATTGTGTGCTTGCAAGCCTTACTAAGCATTTGTAACTACAGTAACAGTTCGCCTTGTTATTACACAATTATATACACCCTTCTGTATGCAAGAGTTCATGCTAGCATTGTCTGGATTCTAAGCCATGTAACTGTGTTAGGGAATAACATTGTTGATTCTTTAACAAACACCTGTTTGAGCTCTGTTACCTGGAATATTCTTGGATCACCCAGACATGTGATATGTACATTTTTATTTCATACCTGTACAGCACGAAGCTTATATCGTGTACACTATTGGTAAATATAGATGTTAATCGAGAGGGCTATTAACAGTGTGAACATTACTGATATAGTATTTAGGATATATATAAACATAGGTACAATACTACAGGCAAATGTTTGTGCTGAAAAGATTCATATCGGCAGCACTGGGTTTTCCCCACCTTTTACATTACAGTTGTCTCCCCTTGTCCTGACACTACTACTTCGAAAGGTTCTATTTATGTTCTCTGAGATTTCAGTCTGTTCACCTTTCATCAAATTTTGATTTTCATAGATTGAAGTTTTTACTTTGCTTTGTGTGGATTGTGTCTTAATGGAACGAATCCAACAAGCCCTGTTTACATGTAGAAGGTACATTCAAAAGAATACCTATTTGTTTAATAACCACATTCAGACCTAGTGTAAAACCGGTTAAAATGAAAATAGAGCATTCCAAGCTGTCACTAGCTGTATCATTCCAAGCTGTCACTAGCTGTATCATTCCAAGCTGTAACTAGCTGTATCTTGAAAGCAAATAGATTGAAACATTGCTCTTTTTAGAATTGGCACAGTGCGGTATTGTGACACACTATATTACTTTACAACGGTGGTTGATTTAAGTGTGTTTTAAAGAACCTATTCTATGTAACATTCTTCTTGATTTCTGTTTTGCAGTGTTTTATATCTGCTCGTTTCCGACTATCTTATATGTTATCCTGTCCATATTGAAAAAGAAATGCCATGTTTGTGTTATGTGAATGTCTTCCATGTCTACTGTTACATCAGTCCTGCTCTATTAGTGTGTTTGTGTGTAGCTAGTAGAGTTTTCCCTCTGTTTCATTGCTATTTTCATTCTGTGAACATGTTATGTGTATGTATTCTTTACAATTTATAACAGTCCGAGTTTTTACGTGCTTACTGGAGTGTTTTCTTTAATTGCATGGTCGCTGCTATAAGCACTAGTGTATATTGCTGTTAATAGTTTCAGTGCAATGATCTATTCGGTTATAAATCGAAGTTATACAGTGTTGGTATGAATCATTTCATTGAATGAAAATGTCAATGAAATAAAAAAAGTAAGTACAATTTAAAGATACAATAATATTTTCTATAAACTGAGTGTGTAACTAATTGCTTGAAACCAATTATTACTATACAATTCCATATTATGAATGTACCGCCATTAACCGTTAAGAATTCCAAAACAGTAATTCCGTTGTCATGGTAACACGTTATTACCAATACCATAGAGTCACTTTACTTTTTGGAGTAGAGGATGTTCCCATCGTGGTAAAGGAAGAGGCGGGTTATTTCGTTTTTATCAACTTCTCCTCTGGATATCTTTTCGTTAACAAAGTATATGTCCGGAGTCCAAATCCTGTCCATCATTCGCCGATGCATCTCTATACGATGGAGGTTAATGAGCTTGTGGAATCGGACACGCCTATCCTTCCACTTCATCGTGATCACCACGTCCACACAAAAATCCTACAGGGAAATAGTACGAGTATAGTTTTATCTGTAAGCTTGGTATTTGCATGATTGATAAACGGTTATATTTTATACGGTACTCATTCTTAGTATCAATGTTAAGAACGTTTCTACAGCAACGATGATTTATCGGCAGTAGTAGAAAAATATTTTTGGATGATTTTTTATCCTGAGAGTTTACACTGTTTGAAAATCGTAAGATTGTTTGGCGTTTCTTTGGGGATTCATCTTTGTGTTCAATTCATTCAAATTTTGACACAGTTTAAAGTTCTGAAAGATTTAAGGTAAATTGTTGCATTCCCCCCTATAAATGTGGAATCTTACCATGTTAGCCTCAGACACCGAGTCAATGCTGAGGATTCGCATCTGAGTTGATATCACTACAGCTTCACCTGGACGAAAAAAGGTAGGAATTGAATATATTTCTAAAGCGTAATCACAGTTACCTACCTACCCTAGAAGAACTTTTTGTGTTTTAAAGAAAAGTCTTTATTAAGACTATTTGCTTTGGACTATGTGTATTCTTGTGTTACAGTATAGCACAGCAATATAATTTGTGTGTGCATTATCATGGCCTATTGGTGTATTCAACATAAATTATGTGTACAAAATACTACAGAATACACCTGTTAGGTTTCTAAATAGATCTTTATCTCGAGTTGTTATGGCATGGGTAACATAGACCTAAAGACTCGAGAGAAGGTAAGGACCATTTACATGGGATTCATATTATTAATAAATATAAGACAAACCGGATATTCGGTATGGCCGTATGGGTTTGGAATAAACTAGCCTACAAACTGGTATTTCAGAGATATAGAATTTAACCAAATAATATTTCCGCTAATGAGAATGAGATATGATTACACATAATTCGTTAATCTGTTATTGTGTTCGAGAGAAAACTACGTCGATATCAACTGTACTCCCTGTACACCCAGTACGTTTATTAGTAGGCCAATGAACGGGAATAAACACGACCAATGCGATTTGGTGTATTAATTGATAATGGTTGATGGGGAGACGTGACAGTGCAGGCCTCAAATATTGTGCCGGTATAAGTTACCTCCAAATTTCAGGTAACATCAGGTGACAATTATTATGTTATGCAAAACATTTATGATACGATGGATTAATTTTTCTCTTTAAGAAATTGTTTGCTAGACGAATAGATATTTACCTAGCTGCAATAGGGTATTGGACACACTAAAAAATTATGAACATTTATATTTTCTTACTGTGATATAGAACGGCATTTACTAAGAAGGCATTTGAATATTGCATACTGTCCGTGTATTTATCCCAAGCGGTTATTTTGGTGTATTTAACATAATACAATAAGGTAAGAATAACCTGCCGGTGAATTACCGTGGTCAAAATGAGGCTGAACAGCAGGATCTTGTTCATCAGTTGTGTTTAACACACCCTGGATAAATATCGTTCTGAAAGTAAAATAATACAAACAAGGTTACTCGCTGATAGAGAGCCAGGCCATGTTTTGAGAACATAACACATGATTCCGATTCGTTCACAGCCTATACATGTTTTCCCTGACAATATCGGGAGCTGTAAGTTTACTGATACCTTGGGGAAATTTGTTCAGCCACAATGAGCATTACTAATTGATATATGTCAGATATAAACGTTACCTAGCAGCCGAGAGGAGACCGTGTTATCCCCCCCCCCCCCTCCACCCCCTCATTTACACTGACCGGGGTCTCACCGAACAAGTGTGCTGATGCTGGCGAGACAGAGTTGGTCATACAATGGTGACAATATTGTCATTCTGTAAAATGGCGGTAAAACCTTTGCGCTGTAGATAGTAGATTTAGTAATATCAAACCAATGCCTCTATCCCCGACAAAAACAAAATAAAAGTCATTCTTATATTTATATGTTAATTGTTTAAAAGACATGGCGTTAAGGCAAACCGTAAAACTACTAGTGTTTCGTATATTTCAATAAGTGAACTAAGTAGTTCCTGAATTATATTTAAATGGAAACTCACTGTTATATATACATTTTTGCTTTCCACAATAGTTCAATAGGAAAGAAAATTATAGGTGGGTGATGTGAACAAGTTAAAATGTTGAAATCAACCATTAGGATGCTCAGTTTTTAAGATTCGGGTGGCATTGGACTAATGTTAAATGTTGAAAAAATAAATGACATAATGCAATATATCAACTGCAGCATGATATATATCATTCTAAACGAACCAATCTCGGAAGAGAAACGTTCAATTGCTGACAAGGTTTGTACCTTCTGGAATATTGGATTCTCTGCAAAACGTCATATAAGCCATTTTAGAAGACTTTAAAATCCGGGAAAATATAATATTTTTTACATATTTTTAAAATGTGTGTCCAAAGGATATATAAAACTCCAAATATTTCAATTGAACAGCCTGAATATATATTCTTAATTACAAAAAAAGGCGGCATAAGTGACGGCAAAACTTATTATAACTTATTATAACTGCGTCATTCTATTTCTTATTTATCTTCCTTTTGGGAGGGTCGAAATGTGTAAGATGAGACTGTCACATTACTACCCTTGCTGCAATTCGAGTCAAAAACGTGGCAAAAATTGAATTATACTATTGCAGAAACAAACAGCCAATCGACACGTCGTTTACACTTTAAAGTAGACAAGAAACATGCATTGCGCCACTGTCAATTAACGCGTTTGTGTTGGTGTCAGGACTCCTCACAAGGCCTTGTAAAAAGCCGAGCAATAGGGTTAGGTGCACGATTGACTTTTCATGCACTTTCTGGCGTTACTTGTAATTTACAGGCAATCAGCCAACGTATTATCTTTAACGTCATATATGGGGTGATGGCGATTTGGCACCTCATTCTGAGAGTCGTGGGTTCGACTCCCGGACGGGTCCTTGTCAGCACATTTCCTGAAGTAGATCCATTCAAGCCAAGAAAGTGCTATAGCGCTAAATGTAAAATATTGTTATTAAGTTACTTACGGCGTAATCTTTTGTGCAAATGCTGCGAGGTTAATCTGCACAAACAATCCAACAGTTAGCAGTACATTGACAAGACACTTCAGAAACCATCCGAGGTTTTGCCGATGAGCAGGATGTCTCCAGGCATATGTCATCTTACAATGAAACTATCAGTCATTAATTTTCCCAAACGTGGAGCACAGATAAACTTATATTTGCAGATCAGACAACATATTTGTCCTTCGTCACATTTGGGAAGAGTCAGCGAAAAATATATCCAGGCTGGCAAATTGGTTTCAAGTTGTTTCATCGGCAAACGGGACTAGAGGCATGTTCACTAAGAATGGCGAATAGCCGTGTACACAACCAAACACTGCCACTAGTATACAGCTTGCGTCAAATGACAATTTTCCATATCCCACTGGAATTTCACCAGTTACGTTTTCACTGCTAGCTTTTTTAAAATGAAATACCCTCCAAGACTCATATAATTCCACCACAACTGAAAAACTGAATGTTTAAGAGAAAAGAAGGCAGAACTCGTCTATAAGCTACTGTGTTCGGATGCACGCATTGGAAAAATAAGTAGCGAATCTCTGTCCCTCAGTGCATCTAAACAGACGGGTTAGGTCTCCCCGAACCAACATTACAGTCTCCTAATGATGCGTTCTCTCTCATATGTATCGACGTCCATGGACTACAATAAACAAAGCATTTAGTGAATGGCGAGGTGAGGCGAGGCGATTCCACCCATTCCATCAATTGGAAATTATCAGAGAGTGTATCTCGTAACTGTCATTAACAAAACAATATACGTGATGGCAATAGGTTATTACCTACAGTTCTGACATTTCTGCGTATAAGCTAATATCAATGATCACTCCTCTGTCTCTATCTAGACGACGAGGACAACTAGCTAGAAACAACTATGCTATTTATATGTAACCAAGACCCACAATATGTATATAACATTAGCTGTATAGGTCCCTCAATGGTATTTAGTGTTAATGGCAGAGAATACATGCGGTGGGTTTTCGCGTTCGGATGCTCACCGTTTGGGGAATATGAACCCAAGTGAATGGCTCTATAGGCGTATAATTGATGTGGGCATATGGAGACCACCGAGTTCTAATGTAATGAACTGTAAATAGAGACCAATCGTATGAGGACGACTACTTCAATGAGTAAATAAATACTTCTAGATACATCAGATACCAATGATATATGCAACAAAGAAACCATGTTTGGCGATTTTAAACAACTTGTCTATATGTATTGTCTCACGTAAAAAGCTGTCAGCTTTTATATTGTAACCAGTTCAGAGAGGACTGCACAAATAAAAGCATCCAACATAAATACAAAAAAGATATTTAAACAGGAAGTATTTAACCTGAACATAATGATTAGTGGAGACAGATTATATTCAAATTCTCTGCGACGGTTAGTTCACCAATAAAACGTTATTTTCTTTGCATTCATTCGCATTTATGTTTACCAGGGGTTCTACAGCTTATTCACCTGTTTGCTAACCCCATGTTCCTTGTCTTATTTATGTGTTGGTTATATCTAACCAGGTGTTCCATGCATTATTCATGTGTACATTTACCAGCGTTTAAAGGGCTATCAGCATGTTTGTTTACAAGGGGTTCAATGGCCTGATCGTATGTATGTATACTGGTAGGTTCCATGGCGCTTTATTATGTATGTTTATTCTTGTGGTCCACAGCGTATTCGTATGTATGTTTATTCTTATGCTCTAGAGCGCATTCGTGTGTATGTTTATTCTTGTGCTCCAGAGCACATTCGTATGTAGCACATTCGTATTCTGGTGGGCTCCATATGTAGTGCTTTCGCGCATTTGTTTACTGGTAGGCTCTTCTCTTCAAAAAGGGCAGTGACAGGACACATCGTTAGACCACATCTTCGTGGTGACAGTATAACATATTCCTAGATAGGTCATTCCAGGCGGCAATGACATGTCAAATCGCCGGAACTTTCCTTCTTGGTCACAGTGACGGGTCACATCACCGCATCGTTCCTTAAAAGGGATGTATAACTTAAAAAACGAAGTTAAACATCCAAGAAAGAGCAGGAAATTTACTACCAAATAATGCTTACTTGGTATTTGCGCGATTTGTTTTACAATTCTTATTCGCTATCGAAAGTTAAAATGTAAAAAAACTATGAGATGTGTGTCGCTTGACCAATCATCTAACCACATTGCGGTGCATTTCTGGGTGAGTTACCATAATAAAAAACACATACATGGCTACTTAACTTATTAATCCATGCAAATGACCCATTAACCTGTCTACCACAACAAAGCAGCCATGCAGTTAGCGCCTTTTTTCTGAAGAGCCTTTCAGCCGCTTATGGCGTTGCAGACAAATATTGTTTTGTGCTTTTCAAATGTATTTTGCTATTGTCTTTTGTGTAAAAGTGTCACACACATTAAAATCCTAACAAATACCCACTTATGCGCTAACCCTTTACTTGTTAATTATATTATCTTTCTCTTTCAGGTGGCAGTGACAAATTACATCATTACAGATTTATAAGTCAGGTCGACGGGCCAAACCACCGGAACATTCGTTCCAGGATACTGTGTCCATTCACATCCCCGTAACATTTCTTTCTGTTCACATTGAATGGTCACATCAACAGATCTTTATATGTTGGTCACAGTGACGGGTTTTATTTACAACAGATCGGTCTTCATTGTGGTTATACGTATCAAGACAGGTAAATTTCCAACGACAGTTCTGAAGCATTTTTTAAATGAATAATAAATGGGCATTTTTTCATGATAGGGGAAGGGATGCGAACTGGAAGGGGCGTCGGTCATATTGGTTCAATATGACAGATACTGAAGAAAATTTTTTAAATATTAAAAAAAAAAAAAAAACCCAAAAAATTGTCTGAAAGGACCATCATTTGTCTGGAAGAACCATCGTTTACTTGGAATGGCCGCCATGTGCTTGGAAGGACCATCATTTGCCTGGAACAACCATCGTTTGCTTGGAAGGACCACAACCATCATTTGCTTGGAAGGACCACTGTTTGTTTGGAAGGACCATCATTTGCTTTGGAGGACCATCGTTCGCTGGGAAGGCCCATCGTTCGCTTGGAATGATCATCATTTGCCTAGAAGAACCATCGTTTGCTTGGAAGGACCAGAACCATCGTTTGCTTGGAAGGGCCACCATTTGCTTATAAAGACCATCATTTGCCTGGAAGAACCATCATTTGCATAGAAGAACCATCATTTGCCTGGTAGAAAACATCATTTGTCTGGAAGGACAATCATTTGCCTGGAAGAACCATTGTTTTCTTGGAAGGACCAGAACAATCATTTGCTTGGAAGGACCATCATTTGCCTGGAAGAACCATCGTTTTGCTGGAAGGACCAGAACAATCATTTGCTTGGAAGGACCATCATTTGCCTGGAAGAACCATCGTTTTGTTGGAAGGACCAGAACAATCATTTACTTGGAAGGACCACCATTTGCCTGGAAGAACCATCATTTGCCTGGAAGAAGCATCGTTTTCTTGGAAGGACCAGAACAATCATTTGCTTGGAAGGACCATCATTTGCCTGGAAGAACCATAATTGGGTAGAAGGGACCATCATTTATTTGGAGGGACCACCGTTTGCTTGAAAGGACCATCATTTGACTGGAAGAAGCATCATTTGCCTGAAGGAACTCTCATATGCTTGGGAGGACCATCATTTGCCTGGAAAGACCATAATTTGTCTGGAAGGATCATCCTTTGTCTGGAAGAACCATCATTTGCCCGGAAGAGCCAACATTTGCCTAAAAAAACTTTCAATTGCTTGACCGGACTATAATATGCTTGGAAGGACCATCGTTTGTTTGGAAGGACCATCATTTGCTTGGAAAAACTACCATTCTCCTGCAAGGACCATCATTTGACTGGAAGAACCATCATTTGCTTGGAAGAACCATAATTTGCTTGGAAGAACCATCGTTTGCCTAAAAGGACAATCAATTGCCTGGACGAACCATCATTGGCTTAGCGGGGCCATCATTTGTTTCAAAGGACCACCGTTTGTTTGAAAGGACAGTCATTTGCTTGGAAGGACCATCGTTCGCTGGAAAGGCCCTTGGAATGACCATCATTTGCCTGGAAAGACCATCGTTTGCCTGGAAGGACAATCATTTGCCTGGAAAAGCCATTGTTTGCTTAGAAGGACCAGAACCATCATTTGCATGGAAGGGCCACCATTTGCTTGGGAGGACCATCATTCGCTTGGAAGGGCCATCATTTGCTTGGAAGGCCCATCAACTGCTTGGGAAACCATTATTTGCCTGGAAGAACCATCGTTTGCATGGAAGGACCAGAACTATCATTTGCTTGGAAGGGCCACCATTTGCTTGTAAAGACCATCATTTGCCTGGAAGAACCATCATTTGCCTGGAAAAAAACATCATTTGTCTGGAAGGACAATCATTTGCCTGGAAGAACCATTGTTTTCTTGGAAGGACCACCGTTTGCTTGAAAGGACCATCATTTGACTGGAAGAAGCACCATTTGCCTGAAGGAACTCTCATATGCTTGGGAGGACCATCATTTGCTTGAAAGAACCATCATTTGCTTAGAAGAACTATCATTTGCTGCAAGGCCAATCAATTGCTTGGAAAACCCATCATTTGCCTGGAAAGACCATCATTTGTCTGGAAGGATCATCCTTTGTCTGGAAGAACCATCATTTGCACAGAAGAGCCAACATTTGCCTAAAAAAACTTTCATTTGCTTGGACGGAATATAATATGCTTGGAAGGACCATCGTTTGTTTGGAAGGACCATCATTTGCTTGGAAAAACTACCATTCTCCTGCAAGGACCATCATTTGACTGGAAGAACCATCATTTGCTTGGAAGAACCATAATTTGCTTGGAAGAACCATCGTTTGCCTAAAAGGACAATCAATTGCCTGGACGAACCATCATTGGCTTAGCGGGGCCATCATTTGTTTCAAAGGACCACCGTTTGTTTGAAAGGACAGTCATTTGCTTGGAAGGACCATCGTTCCCTGGAAAGGCCCTTGGAATGACCATCATTTGCCTGGAAGGACCGTCGTTTGCCTGGAAGGACAATCATTTGCCTGGAAAAACCATCGTTTGCTTAGAAGGACCAAAACCATCATTTGCATGGAAGGGCCACCATTTACTTGGGAGGACCATCATTTGCTTGGAAGGGCCATCATTTGCTTGGAAGGCCCATCAACTGCTTGGCAAACCATTATTTGCCTGCAAGAACAATCATTTGCCTGGAAGGACCATCATTTTCCTGGAAGAACCATCATTTGCCTGGAAAAAAATCATTTGCCTGGAAGGACCATCACTTGTTTCGATGGTGACCTGGCTTGGAAAGGCCATCTTTTGCTTGGAAGGACCATCATTTGCTTGGAAAGACCATCATTTGCTTGGAAAGACCATCATTTGCCCAATGCAACGGACTAGCTTGTCAGTAATATATATTCTAATCGAAAAAGTTCAACAGAAGCAGATTCTGACTTAAAAATCTATAATCCCGAATTCAAGATCGTCACGATGAGCCTATTTGGTATTTATTACCTTTTGGATATTTACTAGTGACATAATGGTATTAATAGTAAAATATCAAGTGTCTGAATTCATAAGAAAATAAATTTGTTTATAGGGGCTAAGTCAAAAACTGTTTCCTGAAATTGGCCCTTGACACTTAGGAAAATGTGTTGTTTGTGTCCTTAAATAACATTAAAAAAAACGTCCTTATATTTGTGACCCGGATAACTCCCGAGCAAGAATTTCTGATAAAATTTATATATCAATTCCCATGTGTGATACGGATAGCCTTACTTGAACCTTAATTGTGACAAACTTTCTCTTAAAACAACACAAATGAGCTCAGTAGATTTTCAAGCATGGTGTCATCTAATAAAAAAAATTGAGTTACATTTGATGAAACCTCTGTAATGGGCTTTGAAGTCCAACAGATGTGTGCTAGTTAAGTTGGGACGAAACAAGAGTTTACCAACAACACCCTCTGTTATCCTTGATCTTTAACATTAAACCATCGACACTCAATAGTTGTGGTCCTCTTTGTGCAATACATGGATTGGCTACTAAATTAAAAGTCACCATATTTTAGACTAACTGTTCCCCGCCTGGCGACCATGGCCTTTGACTAACAAAAGACCAGAAAGGAGTAAATAATCCGAAACCCTAAAATGTTTCATAATTTAAGGATGAAACATCCACAGCTTTTGTAATTTTATTCGCAATCATACCTCTCCCCATAAGCTTTGGTGACCCTAAACTTTGACTTAATCCGTAACTCAACAGACGTTGAGTCCCCACCATGAGTAACACATGCATCGAGGCTGAAGACTGAACGATAAAAGGTTAAGTTTGTATTTGTTATCTAGAATTAGATCTGGTCAGACTCATGGGAGGATAGCGATCGCTTCCATTACATTATCTCCAGTGCGAAGGCCGAGGGAAACGACATATGGACTGTTAATATTGATCCGGATATGCATAGCAAGTTAAAGCAGATATAAAATTTTATTATTTTATAGGCCATATTATGAATTAATTTCAGAAAATCAAACAAATAGTTGAAGACTGATTAAAAAATAAGTCTCTTTGTGGATGTTTTAACAAAGTGTATATTCATAAGGCATATTCATATTGACATAACACACACAAAAGGTTTGCAGACAGAGAGTGGCAATGACTAAACTGCAATGTAATGGCCTATGTCTACCCATGACACAGATTCACTTTCCTGTTATATTTGAACAAAATTCTGCCTAAATACTAAAGGTTCTGTTGCAAATAACATATTTTATTGATAATGTTTGATTCGAGCATGTGTGCGTGTGTATTTACTGGTGCTCTGTAAATTCCCATCCTCATCAAAGTCCATCCCATGAATAAATGATGACTAGTGTTAAAGTCATCCCCCCATGGTGACGGACTGTATGGTGGACAGTGAAGCCTGGCAACTCACCAAGGGTTTATGGTTATAGACGTTTGTCTGGATACACCCCCTGTGTATACAAGACATAACAGCATAACTAGTTGATAGTATAACCTGGGTATACTTGTGGGATTCATTTTAGATCAGCTTGTGCCTTCTTATGTAAACAGAAAACATGTTCTTGACACTGGAATACATATGTTTTAACCTTGTAAAAAAAGTGACATATTGGTTGCTGGTACTGATCAGCTCTCAGATAAGATACTGACTGAACCTTAGGCCCTCTAATTTCAGCTCAATGCTTATTTATGATCTGATGAGTTTACTACATTGATGTGTAGGGTCTTGAGAGTTCACTAATATAGCAAGGTGTGTAATATGTTGAGTTCCTCAAGTCCCATCGTGTGTTGAGTATACCGTGTATAAGAAGAGTTTATCGAAAGGTGTGTGTAAGATCTAGACAGGTGTATGACCGCCGAGTAAGCGAATAGCTATAGGTGTACTATATGTTGACTACCTTTATAGCTGGGTGTACGACCCGTTGGGTTAGCGAATAGCTATAGGTGTACTATATGTTGACTACCTTTATAGCTGGGTGTACGACCCGTTGGGTTAGCGAAAAGCTATAGGTGTACTATATGTTGACTATCTTTATAGCTGGGTGCGCGATATAATGAGTGCATCTATAATTGGGTGTACAATATGTTGAGCTATCAACAGCTGGGTGTACGATCTGTTTAGTTAATTAAAAGATGGGTGTAAGATTTTTTGAGTTCATCAATAGTTTGGTATAAGATCTGTTAAGTTCATCAATAGATGGTTGTAAGATCTTTTGAGTTCAATATTGATGGGCGTTATATGTGTAGAGTTCATCAATAACAGGGTGTGTGATCTGTTGAGTACATCATTGTTGAGACTAAGAAATATTGAGTTCATCTACAGCTGGGTTGAGCTGGGTTGAGTTCACCAATAGCTGGGTTGATACTCTGTTAAGTTCATCAATAGCTCTGTTAATACTCTGTTGAGTTCACCAATAATTCGTTTGATGATCTGCTACGGTTATAAACAACCGTTGGACAATATATTGGTCTATGATCTCTTGAGTTTATCCAGGGTTCTTGACATCAAGGCTGTCTTATACTGATGCCAGGTTTCTGTGTTATATAGTTGTGAAATAGCCTCGTCCTCGCTCATATACTCCCGCTGCTACAACACAGAAATAAGAGGTATTTGAGTTCCATGTACACCAACTACGCATGTTATGAATAGGCCTTGACCTCCACATGGTTTATACGGTACCCTGTGTATAGTTCTGTATAAACAGTCTCGGATAGTAACAAGACAATAAGTATCCATTATTTCAGAAAAGCTGTTCGTCCAAAACAGCGGGATGCGCTCTGGCAGTGTCTCTCTGTTACTGGCTGGTTAGCATAAATAGCCAGGTCTCTCGGCACACTCACTTATCACCCTTGAAATAACCACGAATATAGAAAACCATACTGACCATTGTCTCTATTTTCAGCATGGTGTTATTAGGGGCATGCTGCAGGAAAAACCGTTTGTTAATCAGTATAACTTCCGCTCCCTCACTGATCTATAACCAAAATAGCAGAATTATACATTAGTTTAGGTTACATGCAAAGACTTGAACTTAACTTGAACTTAGAAAGAAATTCATTTCTCGCATGTGGTGTAAAGTTAGTAAGTTTAGAGCAAACAATACAAATCGAAAATATATATATATAAAAAATTAAAGTATTATATTATTATTTACTATGAATCAGGATAGAGGTACAATGTAGATCATGAATGCGTGTTTAATGTAAAAGAAATATCATGTTAAATTTTGTCATCTTACCAGAATAACACCTGCTGCTTCTGACGCCAGAGGGCGCTCCATGTGCTCCAATCCCTGGGAGAAAAGGTGAATGTATCGAGATAATTACTTGCACGTATTGTTAATCAGTTTTATAAAACTAAGAAACACCCCTTGTACCGAATTTGTAACCAAATATTTGACGAACTATTTATTATATAATACGGTAAAATAGTTGATCATAACCAAATGCCCGTATGAATGCCATTTGCTAGCTGCATTTACCATTATCAAATAACAATATCATTAAATGAGGAATGTTTTTTTTTATCAACTATAATTATAGAATAAATGGAGGTTACATTATGCATTATATAGCATATATAGTTCGCATGCACATATATATACATTTTTTAAAAAGCCTTTATTGTATCTACTGGTGTCATTATATCAAACCTAGCAAGAAAATACTCTCATAATTGTGAGTTTCATTAACCAATTGACAAATTCCAGAACGTATGACAAACTGACATGTGACTTATATTCAGTCAGTTTATGGATTACCTCATCGTGGCCACTCCTCAGCTCAGCAGATATTTCAGACAGCCCCTATAGCACGCAAACCACAACACAGATCAATCAGTACTGACAAGCACTCGTGATTAATCAATAAACAAACACATATCACACAAAGTAAACACGATGTTAAATAACTACAATTACACATAGAAGAAATTAATAAGCAAATTGATAGCTAACAAATACACCAGGCAAATGAATTTGTTTATAATGGTAAATTGTGTTATAGTACTATAGTGTTACTGTGGTGCATAAATACGACATTTAATAAATCAAATCAAAGAGAAAACCGAACTTAGTAGCAGTCAGACCAGTGGATAGTTTACCCCTTATCAATGAACAAACTTATCCAGAAAATAATTGAATTATAACAAGTAAACAGGCAATTGGGTTGAAGTCAATATCCTGAACAATCAACAATTGTACGGATAGTAAGACCCATTCTATTAAATATAGAAACTTATTAAACAGAATAGTAAACAACCAATGAGCATTGAAGGACACATACATAGATAGTGTCCGTGTTCTCTTTGTCAGCTCTAATCTGATCCATACATCACAGCGGGTTATGGTCCTATCAGAATTTTCATTGTAAGCATGATTCTAACCATGGCAAAATATTATCAACTTACAGATTTTCTAAATTTAAGTTTCGATAAAAATATATTTATAATATAAAATTCCGGCTTTAAAAAAATGTTTGCATAATATCTTTAACCCCCCCTCCCCCCCTCCCAAAAAAAAAAATTATTAAAAAACTGCAAGATGGTTTTTAGAAATTGGCTTTAGGATTGTGTGTGCCAAATTTCAAAGACTATGTGGAAAATCAGAAAAAAACTATTTAAACGTTAAAAATCAAGAAAAGTGAAAAACTTTATAGAATAATTTTTTGGGGAAGAACAAAAGTCGTGGGCAGGCATAATTGACCCAAATTATTATATTCAAAAGGAACTCGGCTAGGGAAAGCGTTTGTTCTCCGTACCAAATGTTCAGTTTGAATATACACCCCGCGGTCATGCAATTGATCTGTTGGCCTTTTGGTTATTGACTTGTGGTAAAAGCCACCAGTTCAGATGAGATAATTAGGTTAATTCCTTCCATCTGCCAATACACATAATCCTTGTAGCTCGTATTTTACAATTTAAATCTAAAAAAAACATTCTAAAATACGTAATTTTGTTGTCAAACTTTTTGCATTAGGAAAAGAAGATTTTACACAGCCAAAAGAAGAAAAAGCACAAAGTCAAAATTTGACACCTGACTAGCAATAGAGAATCTCAATAAAGGTATTATAATTATAAAACAATACTAAGGTGCGTGCTATTTTAAATGACACTGTATATAACACACCGACAACAATTAACAACAAAAAAAAGGGGGAAAAAAAGGACCCTTCACTCCCCTCCCTAAAACAAATGAACAATATTGCAATGAAATCATATTTAAGTCTTTGACTTACGAAAACGTCCCCTGTTTTGAGTACATCCAACTGTAGGAAAGCTTTACGTAGGGTTTTCTCTGCTTTCTTGTCTGACTGGATAGTAGACTGTAAATCACTCTCTGTTCTGTGTAATATTGGGATGTTTATAATAGACATGCGTCGACTATCCCTGCGGCTTTGCTGTCAAGAAATCAGTTTATGGTATTTAATGTAATACTTCCTATAGCTTGAATAACACGGTCTACTATTCAAGGGAGTGTCATTCTGACAAATTAATAAACATTTTGATTTTTTTCCAATCCCTGTCATCACAGTTACGAGTTTTCTCTCATTAGTACATCCCAAACAATAATTTTTTTAGTCAAACACTGTTTCACAGCAAATGACTTCATTACAACGTTGTAGAAGGTGGATTAAGAAAGTACTTTATAATAATATGTGCAATCTATTGTGAAAAGGCTACTCTACACTTGTAGTTCAGTACAATGTTAGGGTTACAGGAAGGCCACAGTTGAAATGATCAATAATCGAAGATTGGAAGCGATTGGAATGCCGTGTCACTTTAAAGGTAAACGATAGATTCTAGTACCCATGGCGACCTCGTGAAGTTTGTCTTCACCCGAATCATTGTCAGAAAGCTTCCACCCACCAAACCACAAGCACACTGCTTATCTGCATTCAAGCACATTCAGTTCATAGCTATATACTTACCCTTATACTGAGATCAGGAGAACTTGTTTGATTGGGCGTCACAATCATTGATTTGGTCCTTAGTTCGCCTAACTTGTCCCAATTTTCTCCTGGAAACAACATAATCTCTCATATAAAACAATAAAATAACAGTGGTATTTACATTAATACAATATAATTATGTTATAGGCCAAATATTCAATGTTTTAAATGAACCTTCGGTTAAATGCACCGTTTTAAGTCAGAATCTATTGCGATGTTTTGAACTAACCCACCTTTCGCTCGTTAGGGCTTGAAATCACACTTTCGCTCTGATGTTTTGAACTAACCTTGATCTCGTACAGATTTCAAAACAGGGTATGATTCGGATGTTTTGAACTAACTTACCTTCATCACATGTGGATTGAAATACAGAATCTGATCCGGTGTTTTTTTAACTAACTTACCTTCATCATGTGTGGATTGGAATACAGAATATGATTCCGAGGTTTTGTACTAATTTACCTTCATCACGTGTGGATTGGAATACAAAATCTGAAAGCGATGTTTTGAACAATCTTATCTTTATCACCTGTGGATTCGAATACAGACTCTGATCGGGTATTTTGAACTAACTTACCTTCTTCACGTGTGGATTGGAATACAGAATCTGATCCTGTGTTTTGAACAAACTTACCTTCATCACGTGTGGATTGGAATACAGAGTCTGATCCTGTGTTTTGTACTAACTTACCTTCATCACCTGTGGATTGGAATACAGAGTCTGATCCTGTGTTTTGTACTAACTTACCTTCATCACCTGTGGATTGGAATACAGAATCTGATCCTGTGTTTAGAACAAACTTACCTTCATCAGGTGAGGATTGGAATACAGAAACTTATCTGGTGTTTTTAACTAACTTACCTTCATCACCTGTGGATTGGAATACAGAATCTGATCCTGTGTTTTGAACAAACTTACCTTCATCACGTGTGGATTGGAATACAGAATCCGATTCCAATGTTTTGAACTAACTACCAATTTCACGCGTGGATTGGAATACAGTCTGTGATTCCAATGTTTTGAACTAACTTACCTTCATCAGGTGTGGATTGGAATACAGTCTGTGATCGAATGTTTTGAACTAACTTACCTTCATCACGTGTGGATTGGAATACAGTCTGTGATTCCAATGTTTTGAACTAACTTACCTTCATCATGTGTGGATTGGAATACAGTCTGTGATTCCAATGTTTTGAACTAAGTACCTTCTTCACGTGTGGATTGGAATACAGTCTGTGATTCCAATGTTTTGAACTAACTTACCTTCATCAGGTGTGGATTGGAATACAGAATCCGATTCTGAAACCTTGGACTGTTTTCTATCAGGTTTAATCTAGAAAAAGAGAAAATGTATACTTGAGAAATTCCACCACTACAATTATCGCCAGTTTTATAATTATTTATATTTACCATTATGAGTAAAATAATACATAACTTATTTTCATAAAGTAGACAGTGACGCTCTGCCACAAACATAAAACTTTATAAACCTCTAGAAGTGTTTTATATGCTTTATAACGATGTCAGCAGTAGACAGTGACGCTCTGCCACAAACATAAAACTTTATAAACCTCTAGAAGTGTTTTATATGCTTTATAACGATGTCAGCAGTAGACAGTGACGCTCTGCCACAAACATAAAACTTTATAAACCTCTAGAAGTGTTTTATATGCTTTATAACGATGT
>JARFOD010138948.1:0-13244 GCA_031763545.1 Mopalia muscosa
TCTATCAATCAATCTAACTGCAGTTTTCAATTAAATACCTAGCTCGGCAAGCTGTCGGTGTTCTATGAACCCCTTGTATGATGTGGGCAACTGGGAGGTACTTTTCCGGTGCTATCAAAGCTAAAGGGGCAACACAAAGCCAATCTGTTTGTCTATGTATTGCATCATGTGTTTGTCCTTGCTATGGCGTTATTACCTAATCAAATACTCGTCGTAAGCCTTGGGCAAGACATTTACCACGAGTCAATCAATCGAGCAGGGTTTAATGGTACAGGAATTGCATTAACCCATCACCATGGGGAATCTCTTCAAATTGCTTAAAAGTGTAAACTCAGAAAGTTGTTTACAAGATTTGGTTCTTTATTGGCTTCACTATCTGTCATTGTGATTTCTTTCTTATTCTTGAATGTATCCATTAACAAACTATTTGTCAGATGAAGACTCACAATGACTATGCCAGAGAACAGATATTTGATGTAGAACACGGAGTCTGTCAGCTGTGCGGAATACAGGCCCATTCTATCTACAAACAGATCAAGTAACATAACATACAATTTATTTATTAATAACAAATGCCTGGTATTTCAATATATGTAATTATATTCAAATTAAAAAAATTACAATGTAAACTTCCTCGTTAAGATTTAAGTATGTAGTTCTATTTCTGGACAATTTAGAACATTGAAATAGAAGAATTCCCTGAATTGGTCAGAATGACAATAGAAGTGTTGAATCAATGAATACTGAAATTAAATTAAAATTCAACATTTTGTGCATATAAATATTAATTTATTTGATCAAAATTGTCAGTTTTTATCTTTTTTTGGTGTGGGTTACAAGGTTTCCTCTTTGTTTTCCACCGTGGCTGTGTATAGTGTGAAGTGGACAATCCGTCGTCATATAAGTGAAATACCCTCAAGTACGCTGTTAAACCCTAATCAAACAAACAAGCAAATCATGGTAGAAGACAGCCCCTTAAAATAATCGAATACTTTGTATACTGCTCAAGTTTCAGGAAAATCAGATTCTTTTCATTTATCTCTAATATTGGAGAAAAGGAAATCCAGGTGATGGTTTTAATCAAACCTTCAACCGTCCATTTAAAATGTAATTGCATTGTGTCAACTGATATTACCCTGAAGATAATTGTTTATTATTATTTTTTCAGAGATACCCCAAACCCAGAGAAATGTGCTTCTATTTTGAAGGAAACTAGCTATACTAAATTATCAGCCAATCAAAAAAGTCGAATGGTAAAACATCCCACTCCAGGCTTGGTGAGGACATATTCATTTTTTGTTGTATGATGGGTAATATGTGCTTTTAATTACCTAATATAAGAGACACTAACTTATCAATAGGGCATGTAAGTAATGTAATGTGATCTGAGATATTTTCAGGTAATTCATTTCACTTCCGGTGACAGTCTAAATCCTCTCTAGTTGTAGTACCAAGGGAAAGTTTAAAGGGTGCTAATTCTCCTTTCCAGTTCTATAGCTGGACCCAACAACATTTCAAAAATACGCTTCTGAAAGCTAGGTATTCAAAACAGAGTGACATACATCTAATTTGAACTGGGTCACCGGAAGTCAGTAGTGGAGAATTAGACTGACATGCCCTATATCTGGTTTAAAGCAGAATTGGTCGTATCGCGGTATCAAAGGGCCATAACCTTGATAGTCCTGTCATACATGTATCTTGTTTAGTGCGTTAACTGATTACAGCAAACTCCGAAGATAAACAAACATAAAACATTCATGTACAGCCAATTGGGCTTCTCTTGTTTCCTTGAGGAAATTTTTTTGCCACTTTCATACATATTTGATAATTTAGTAATTTGATCTAAATTTGATTGGTTTGTTTGTTTGTTTGTTTGATTGGTGTTTAACGTCATACTCAAGGGTATTTCTCTTATATGACGAGGGACACAAATATAGAACATCACAAACAAATCTGCTTGGTAACTTAGCTGTAGACTTACATATGACGTCACAAGCTATCCTTCATTAGATCATTTACTTCTTATCAGTCACAAACTAACTTGTAGACCTACATATGACCTCACAAGCTATCCTTCATTTGATCATATACTTCTTATCAGTCATAAACTTACGTATAGACCTACATATGATGTCACAAGCTATCCTTCATTTGATCATATACTTCTTATCAGTCACAAACTTACATGTAGACCTACATATGACGTCACAAGCTATCCTTCATTAGATCATATACTTCTTATCAGTCACAAACTTACATGTAGACCTACATATGATGTCACAAGCTACCCTTCATTTGATCATATACTTCTTATCAGTCACAAACTTACATGTAGACCTACATATGATGTCACAAGCTACCCTTCATTTACACATATATACTTTTTATCAGTCACAAATTTGCATAAATAAGTAAGGCAGATTTGATTAAATACAACTGAATTGATCTTTTCACTTTAACCCTTATTAATGGAAGAAAACTACAATATTTGTTGATTTATTGTCAGTTCTGGCATGTGGACCACATAATGCCCGTGTGGGAGGGAGGAGGGGAGTGTGATATAGACAATCTGCGTACACTATGTACACCCTGTCACCAGACTGTCACTGCTGAGCAGACACGGAAGCGGAGTAGAGCCAAGAGGCTCGGAGATGCTGTTGGCTGTAGAGATATTACATGTTTCTTTAAACCATCTTAAAAATACCAAAGGTTCATATTGATTTTTAAAGCTGCCAAGAAAACTGACATGTGTAAAAAAAATTAATTCACAAAAAATTTATAATCTGATACATATGTATTGCACGGTTTGTGGGAGACTCCTAGGAACCAGAGATTTGTCCTCATTTGTATATCTCACAGGTCATCACTTCAAAGCCTTTAAAATTAGATTTCAGGGTCAAAGGTTATGAAAATGCCTGAACACTCAAGATGTCATTTCCTGCTACAATGATACGACTTTTAATTATACAAAAGTGACCATATAGATGTACATGTATTTTTAGAAAGTTGGATGTAAATATATTTTTGCAAATTTGAGTACTGGAAATTTCAATCTTTTATAGGGATTGTCCTTTGGCTAAGGTCAGTTTGTTGGAAGAGTAGAACTACTGTTTACTTAGCACTGGAGAAATAATGAGTTTCCAAGAGTATGGAAAAGCTACACATCTTGGTTGGGCTAGTATCAACTATTGTTGGAATGCACCGCCATCTTATAAATAAAATACCCTTAAGAACAGCGTAAAATACCAGTCAATCAATTTATAGAGATCAAAGAAGATCTGTAAAGTGGCAGCTTACAATATCAGTATATACCTTTTAAATCTATTTTACCGAACATCAGGGGCTTAACCAGACATCAAAAGTAGGATGTCCAAAACGATAATTTTGCTTCACTTTTCATTAAACTGGGTGTCCACTTTTGACAGTTTTCCTATCTCCTGCGTGTTAAAATTTCTTAAAACAGGGTGTCCAAATGAGGCAATTGTTCACTTCAGGGCGTCCACTTGGACGGTGTCTGCCTAAGCCCTTGCCGAACACTCTACTAAATTATTGAAAGTTGATTAGGTTTCTACTCATGTAATGTGAAACTTCTGGTCTCAAAATGGGAATAAGCTCAGATAAGAATATCTGGATAGCATAAAGTTTTCTCAAGATTTAAAAAAATTGTTCTACATTGTTCCCCCCAATGTTAGTCCCCAACAAAAACAATCTGGTAATGTGTGGATTATCCTTCCTTTTAAAAGGTTAAATAGCAAGTTCACAAAATAGAGCCTTGTATTCTTTTGTAGGTTCAGAGATGCATATGCAAATTGTTTAGTATACACCTTGTCAGTATTAAATGTAAACTGTTATTGTGTAATATTATCACTTCTGGACTTTGAACTTCTGATGAGACTGACAGGCCAACTTGTTCCTAAGCATCATGTAACAATGTTAAGTGGGCAACTGCCATGAACCAAAGAAATGTTTATCAAAATTCTCCTTAGGTCAGATTTTAACCATACATGTACTTATAAATAGCATAAAGTTACTTATAAATACTTGGGATGCTTTCTGAAATAATAATGTACAAATATTTTTAGAAAGGATTTTCAATTAATACCCTCTAAATATTTAAGATACTTCTGTCTTGTTGTAAAAATTTGCTTGCTTGATTTAAGTATTATTTTACATAAACAATTGAATCTCATTGACAGATTCTTGTGTAAAATTACATTCTAAAATATATTTTACTGAACAAGCACTGTGCCAAATGTCAATTTTGTCTTAATAATAAACTATATGAAAAAGTTTTGTTATCTTTTTTCCTTTTGTTGTCAGTTTTTCATCCATCCGGGCAAACACGAGTTTTGTCAATTTAGAAGAATTTTTCTTTGTAAAACTATCGACTAATGGCTTAGTGGTAGCCTGTTCGCTTCCTAATCCTACTCGAATTTACTGTTCATGGGATCAAGTCCGTCTGTTACCATCAGGTATGAGTGAGTCACAAGATGTGGCTCTGGCAATCGCAGGGGTGGTTTTTCCTCCCAGTTTTCTGCCATCATAAGGCGAAGAATAGTGTGAAGGGAACAATCCGTCGTCATATAAGTGAAATACCATTGAGAAGGATGCTAATCTCCAATCAAACAAACAAATTATTTCCAGGGTCTTCCCTAATGTATCGGGCAAATAAATGAAAATGAAATAATAAGTGGTGTTAAACAAAGTCTGTATTTGGTTCTGGGCTAGCTCTTGTTTTCTCTATAATACTTTACGTAATAGTGTGAGCCAGATGGGTGTCTTTGGGACACCCAAGAAGCCATTTCAGTCATAAGATAGGGAAAAAGTAAAATGAGACACCCAGTTTCTGTCAAAATGGTGATTAGAGACACCCTCTTCTTGATTTCTGGCTAATACTCTGCTTTCATAGCCTTTTGCAGCTGATGATTTTGTACTATTTATAGAATTGTTTAATAAAGTTTGTTGAACTGAAGAGTGACAAAGTGCATCACTTGAGAAGTAGATCAAGACTTGGACTGTTTCAAACCCTAGTCCTTTAGGACTAGTTCTCCAATGAAATCTGAATACAGACTAGACAGATATATGATATCGCCAACCTTCCACACTTTTTGTATAGCTTTCAAAGTATATATTTTTTGGGTGAACAACACAATCATAGTTGACAAGTTTTGGATAAATGATCCACCTACAGCTGATGATCAGCAAATCAAATTGATGTTAGTCTATCCAAATCTCATGCTAGATCAAAACAAATCTATCCTGTACCTTCTTCACAACTAAGTGTCAAACATGAATATATTAGATATCCCTAGTTAAACATTACAGGATTTGAATTTGGTCATTTATAATCTAAGCCACAACTGCAATTAGTCTTCACCAAGTTTTTTTAAAGGCAATTATCTATTCCCGAGATTGAACATGAAACTCTACTCAACTGCCTTCTTAAAGATTTACTGATTAATCAAGACAAGGAGGTTTTGACAAAAAACTATTTGTCTTTAACTATATTGCACAGGACTGGGATGATCTTGCAATGGGCTAACTTAAAGGGGAGGATTGTTTGTTTGATTGGGGTTTAATGTCTTACTCAAGGGTACTTCACTTATATGACGACGAATTGTCCACTTCACAATATACACAGCCTTATAACGGTGGAAAACTGGGAGGAAACCTCATAAAAACCACCCCTGCAATTGCTGGAACCACAACTAGTGACTCTCTCATATACATGATGGTTGACAGGCGGGCCCGATCCAGTGATCAGTCCATCATAGCAGGATCAGTTTAGTCAGCGCTCTCGCTACCACTAAGCCACTGCCGCAGGCCTTAAAGGGAACGAAAAGATAAATTTAAGCGAGTCTGGCTAGCTAGATAGCCTGTATTCAGCTGTTCTGAAACACATTCATTATGACAGCGTTTATTTGCTAAATGATTGGAAACTCCTGTGTGGTGCTCTGTCCATGTATCACTTCTATCTCTCTAACTATTTTGCTGAACATAAACTCAAAGCAGTTTATAGGCACAAATATCAGATGTCCCGGAACATTCACCATACTTGATTTACGAAGTTAGTTGGTAAATTGGTTCTCACATGATTAGAAAAGTTATCCACAAATTCTGAACAACATCTGTTAAAACTGCTGATTAGTCTATATTCAAGCTTTTCTTGTTATCTTCTCATGTAACTTTAGGTGATCTCAAAGACTTAAAACACAACACAACTTACAGTAGTAAAAATTTATTATCTGAAAAAGCTTAAAAATTCTGAATACTCCCCAAATATGTGAATGTTAACGTTTATTAACCCAATCATTTCAAATATTACATGTAAAATGAACAATGTGATACTGATTATTCGTCATGCAGGTTTATACATCAATTGACACCTCCACTGCTCGGATTCATTTAATATGTATCGGCTGTTTCATAAGTATCAACTTTACAACTCTGGCATATGATGAATAATTAGATAAGATCAGCAGTTATTATATAAATGACACAACAAAATGATTACATGTTACTATATACACAATTGTCTTTAAAGGGGTTACTATATTAGGAGGGGTTACTGAATAAACAATTCATCTGATACCTGTAGAACATTCATTTTAACACACTGTATATGTATCTTACATTTTCAACAAATCCAATATCACTTTCAGAAGTGGTGATACTAGGGCACAAGGAGATCATGCCAACAGCCTCTATAACATTACAGTTCTCTTTAAAAGAAATATATGCCATGCAGAATTATACAAATAATGAATGGAACACCATAATTTGTCAAGACTTTGTGTTCCATCAGTGCGATGATGTTGCCTTCTCAAACATATTCGAGTTCCTTTGTTATACTCAATGCACTCAGTTTTTGGTACAATTCTCATAAAAAGTAAACATTAGAAAGACAGACCTACATTCTTAACCTGTAAGAAACAGGTCAGACTGTTTGCTTTACTAGAATAAGCTTTCAGGTGAGCGAGGCAGAAGAGAAATTTGATTGGAACTAAAATATATCCTCATTGGCCGTGCAACATTACTTCTGTTACACGGTGTTGACAAAAAATCAAGCCAAGTTACATTTTGTTATATGCCAGGTGAGGTGATTTCAACCATTCAGAATAAAACAATATGAAAAGAATTAATTATTACCCTGACAAACATTTCTGTTAGATTAATTACAATTTTAACAAATAACAAGACATCTTGTTTCTCTTCTAGTATATTGCAGTTGATGAGTTTGACAATGATACACATGTATTTGTTGACAATGTTCCATTAATTTACCAATGAAAGTTTATTACGATGAGCACATCAAATGATACTCCTGAGTTAAATACATGCATGTATACATTGTGCGATAAAATTTCTTTATCAATACACCATATTTATTTACAAAAATATTAAAACAGAGCAAGTCAAACTACAAACAACCCTGGCAGTACAATGGAATTGCAAACAACGGTTATTCTCAGCTGATGCAGTTAGGAATCATTCCAGTTCCAAATTGGCAGTGGAATTCATAAACACGTATACTGATATACCCCTGTATACAGTCATTTGTGGTAACAGTGGAATCCTTGACGCAGCACTAATGTTTATTATCACAACTGAAAAAATTATCCATGTTCACCTTCCAGACAAGTTCTTTTAAATAAAAGAAATCTTTAGTTTAGCTTTGATTGGTGTTTTATGCTGTGCTCAAGGGTATTTCACTTCTATAATGGTGGTGTAGTCCAACAATAATAGATACCAGGACAGCCATAAAATGGGAGGTGTTTTGATACTGCTCGAAAGTTAATCTTCCTCCAGTGCTAAGTGAAAAGTTTTGTAAAGCTTAGTAATCAACATACAGGTTTACTACATGTACTTTACAACACTCGCCCTAGTCCTGCTTCTCATGAGACCTCCCCTAACCTCAATCCAAAGAGTAGAGCTATGTCAGTTACCGGATTCATCATAAGGAATACACATGTGTGCGTCTTCCTATAACAAAAGTTGGGACCAGTTGCTTTGGCTCAATGAAAATGTTATATTATTTAAATTATAAACCTTAAGCTCTTATAAGGTTATGGTCCATCGAGGAAACGGAAAGTATGCTAGATGTACTATTTTTATTTGTTGGCAGACACTGTGGATACTGGTACAGGTTAGTCTAAAGCTTTCTCTTCTTTTAAATCAACAGGGATTGGGGGCTTTAAATTTGGTTGACCACAAACACCATCATATCTCTCTACCCTTGAGTAAATGCAAAACTTTTATTATTTTTTTTTTTAAATAACAAAAAAAATTAACTCTTGACGGACTGCAATTGCCTTTGTGGTGTCTCATGCTTGTTTCTGTAAACAAACTTTGACTTGAGAATTAAAAGGGTTAATAGAGGATTTTGAGTGGATATTTATTTAAAAGCAGCCATCTACATACACAGCCTTTGACAGCAGCTGTAATAAAAGCTGATTATGACTGTAAGCATAGTCTGACAGTAGGGTTTAGGATTATTAAATAAGCTTCCAATAACAGAAAAGCAATAAGCTTTACTCGAAACAGAGAGAGAGGGGGGGGGCAGGGGTGATTTCAGAAAAATATTATTTTTCGTAATGATGACCGAATTAATGTAATAATTTGGTATCATGGTATGTACATGTAAAGACCTTCCCTAAATAACCCAAGTTTTCCCAGTCTGGCTTTCAAAAGTTGTGTTTGAGTGAGCATTACGGTTTGGTTCTCACAGAGAATTTCACCTACAAAATGGTATTTGACTGTTGCCAAATGATTAATTTACAATTTCAAAGCAGGCAAAAACACATCAAATGAACACTATCTAATGAACATGATCTATGTAAATATTAAAATAAAACATACATGCTGTATTGGGCCACAATTACATGTAAAGCTTATTAAATATACATTATTCAAAATACTGTATATATTATGCCATTCAATTGGGGGGGGGGGGGGGGGGGGGGGTAAATATTCGACGTGTAGATGTACACTAAACAATCACTCGGTGGAACTAACAAAACAAGCAGTGTGGCTGAATTTCTAGTAGTTTAATAACCACTGGTTGTGAAGTGTATTCATTAACATAGATCTATACTCACTGCATTCTCTTTCAGGTTGTATAAGAAGCCATATTTGTAACAGATTATACATGTACAATGGTAAATAGCCTTACATAAAATACAAGGCACAAACAAATTATTTGGAAAATTGAGTTATGAACAAAAATAAATTATTTATCGGGATGATTTAGATAAATAGTATGATACAATTCTGTAAGTCTGTTAATTTCATTAAGTATCTATTTAAAACTGAAAAAAGTCAGACCTCATGATAGTAAAAAAACGCATGTACATTTAGATGAAAATAGGATATTGGAAGGATAATAAATTACTTAATAAATAAGCCAAGGATATTAATTACTTATTCTGTCATTTCAGTCTTCTACATGTATCTGGGTCTGGGTTTCATAAATTGCACATACAGGAACCAGAACATGGTAAAAACGTTTTAGTTTTTTTAACGCCCCTTCATTAATAAAAAAAAAAAGACAAGGCTGTGGAAGTGAATACTATTCTACTTTCTCTTGTTATGTAAAAATTTATACAAATGCCTCATTAAAGCCGGTAATTTTCTTGAATTAGAGTTGGCCTGCATCAAGTTTAAATGCTCCTAATTAACACCCTCATGGCAGTTCAGCAATTACATGTGTTTGGTCCCATGGTTAAATGTACATTCTGTGCAACAGGCTTGTTCACACTATAACACTGCGGCAGCTAAAACTTCTGCAGGTTCAAATTCTCAGCTCATTAAAAAAAAACTAAAAAAACATGCACATTGACGGACTTTTGGGTCGGTTTAGGTTCATCAGCATACACTGTACATGTAACTCTGTTCAAGTGTCTGGATGCTTCATGAGGACGCTTTTAATGCACATCTGTTCACACCAGTATTATAAGCTGGAGAACATCTTGAAACTGGCTATAAAGTCACATAGAAAGCATTCTTTTGCATTCAAAGGGGTAAAATCAATTTAGCTTGATGCCATATCTGCATCTGAATCAGGTTAAATGCTGTTGTGCGATAGCCATAAACTGCAAGTTGTAAATATTTATTGGATGCTCTAAATCGAGGCTTTCCATTGTCAACTCATTTAAAGTCCTACTGATTACCTACATATAAACGATTGTCTTCGTGTTGTTGTTAGCACTATGTTGTATAGTTGAAAGAACTGATCAGTTTAGAAATGAAATTTACAAACATTTAACCTTGAGGCTTTTAAGCTTTACTACTACAATAAAATACATTTAATGATGTAATCTTTCCGCTTATATCTCAACATTTACCAAGATCCATTTGTCGACGATTGTCAGCATTCCTTTACATCTTAAATGGAGTTAGTAGTTTCAGAATTTTGTTAAACTCATCAGTGAAGATTATGATAAAAAAATAATTCATTAGAGATTCCTAGAATATTATTTTAATGCTACAATTAATTTAAAATGAAATCCAGAACCGTATTAATGAATGAAGGTTTAAGCTAAGCCTTAGTTAATTTGATTTCATACACATCAACACAGATCAAACACCCCCAAGACATTGTGAGAAGGTGTTATACATGTATAAACCATTATCAAAATACTTTGGCTATTATAATATCAAATGGTAAAATCTAACACAATGTCAGACTCAGTCATACAATCAAATTTTGAGAGTATAGAAAGTTTTCAGAAAATAATAGTAAAATTTGTTCAGGGGAATGAAATTGTGTAGAGGGCAAGTGTATAAAATTTAATGAAGAGAATGACAATTTAGCTTGCCTCCAGCAGTTCCCAATCTTCCAGCAGAAAAGCACATTTTTAGCTCAGTATTGACTCCAGGAGCCCCACGAGAGCAGGGAGGCAGGGTATTACCCATAGCTAATGTATGTTATTATGCTGTACCCCAATGTGATAATTGAGGCACAAAACATTGAATAAATTTAACATTAAGATTTTTTTTTCAAGTGTTGCAACTGTTAATTAATTTACCATAAATACATATAAGTAGATCATCTGTATTTAGTTCATGTAAAAATATTATTTTATGAGTATGATAAATGTTTTTCCAGCTTACAGAAAACAAAAAATATATGATCTATTTTGACTTTCTAATCTGATTTGTGTTTGGTTATTTTACTAATGTATGTATAAGGGGGGTAATAAATCTGTGCTACATGTATATTGGTAAATAAATGTTCCTCCAGTGCTAATTGAAGTCTGTATGTATGGCAGTGCTCTGTGCATACTGCTCAATGTGCTCATAGCCAGTGGACCGCAAGTTAAGTTTACCAGCAAATCAAATAAAGATAGTTGTGTTTCATTTATACAAGGCAGTTGTTACAGTAGGTTCAAATGTAATATTATGTTCTGGGTTAATTAGCTACAGTATTATCATAAATGTGACAATAACAAAATGATAGAGATTAAAATAAAACTTTTAATTGGAGGCTTTTTTGATTTGCTATTTCACAAACTTAAAATCTGATATTGAAACCAAATTGAGAAACTAGATAAATCATATCTTTAAAAAAGATAATCAGACCTTTAACTAAAAAGAATAGAAAAACAGATTTGAAAATATGTAATATCAGAGACAAATTTTAATAAGCCTAATACAGCATAAAATCAGGGCATTTTTCAAATAAAAGTAGCAAAAAAAAAAAAAAAAAAAATAGGAATCAAATCAATAGTAAAATAAAAAGTATCAGTGAAACAAATAAACATTATCCCACAGTACATAAGGACTAAAAATACTGATTAAGACAACTAAACATAAAGCCAAAATCATAGAATCTCATTAAGATATGTGGCTCTTTCAATACCAAGATACGAAAATATATGACCTGTTACAAATATGGCAAAAAAGGCTAACGTACAGTATGTTATATATTTATAAGGCAGTTCCACTTTTAACTGTTGTAGAGCTTTGATGTCTTTTCTGTCTACCCCGGCCAGCATACATACCCCACGGATTACCACTGGTTTAAGTATAAGCCGTGTTGCCACTATAATCACAGAGCCTATAAGAAAGCGCACAACACCCATATACATCAACTCACAGTCAAGAAGATTAAATTTGTATGGAGGTCCAGCAGTCCAATTTTCATATCGGCCAATTTGAAAATCAAGCCATGTAGCCAGTAGTATGCCAATACTAGTTGCCATTACCACAGTGGTATCCCCACGGGTGGTGCTCCAGCGGTCTAATTTAGGGTAACACATACACAGCCCAACGGTGGTCGGTATTACAACCAGGGGTGCATACCAGGCCGTTGTACAGAACTGTTCAATATAACCCAGTACAGGCAGTAATGGAGGTAGAACGACAGCAGTATAAGCCAAACCAGCTATTACATCCTGGAAATAAACAGGTATAATTAGCATTTATGTATGAGTAAAGAAATGTAAGCATTAAGTCAATGCTACATGGAGGTTTGTTTGATTGGGGTGTATCACCATAACGTGTGCCTGCCCGCTGGGTGCAACAAACCAAGACTAAACAGATACGGGACAATCACAGGATGTTTATATACAATACCATCACAAACAGAATGCAGTATATGTTGGTGAGAACCCATCTATATGAAGATTCTCCACCAAGTTTGTGTAATTTAAACAAAAAGAAATTTATACACCTCATATATCCACTTTAAGTTTAAGCAGCAAAATGCTAATCTGTTAACAACTACGTTTCTATCTCATTTCAGATATCGTTATCAAGTACTTGATGACGATCTCTGAAATGAGATAGAAATGTAGTATCCGATATATTAAGAAGTTGTTATCCAATAAATTAAGAAGTTGTTATCCATACTTGATAACAATCTCTGAAATGAGATAGAAACGTAGCATCCAATAAATTAAGAAGTTGTTATCCATACTTAAGTCTTTTCATGTTTAATGTACTCCCGACTTCTAAATGTCACTTAAAAAAACTAAATAATAAGTGAAAAGATTTTGTTTCCACTTTATTTAATTAACACTATGGATGAGTGGGGAAGTGTAACATGTACATGCCATACACTTTTACAATGATGAAAGTGTCTGAACTTGTGAAAGTTTTTTCTTTATCTGTTGCCTTTGTTTTTTTGTTTTAAAGATGTTGAGCAGTTTTGACACATGAATGGTGTTTTACACCATGCTCAAGAATATTCCACTTATATGATGGCAGCATAGTCCAAGAGTAATTGACATAGGCACATTGCC
>JARFOD010138959.1:0-13243 GCA_031763545.1 Mopalia muscosa
TGTCCACTGTTTCTTTGTTGTACTGGTTATAGGAAGTGAAGACGTGTCTGAGGTGTTCAAGTTCCACTTTTGGATCTTCAGAGGTGATGTTGATGGCTCGTTTGGTTAAAGTGTTGATGATTCCTATTTTCGTGCTGTTAGGGTGGTTGGATAGGGCATGAATGTATTGGTCAGAGTGAGTTGGTTTCCTGTAGACGCTCGTATGGAGTTTTTGGTTAGATTTGGTTATCAGAACATCTAGAAATGGGAGCTGGTTGTTTTGTTCTTTTTCCATCGTGAAGTTGATTCTGTCATGGTGACTGTTAAGGTGGGAGAGGAGGCTCACCGGGTCATCATCGGGTTTAAGGACTACAAACGTGTCATCTACCTTTCTATACCATGTTAGTGGTTTGATGGGGGAGTTAAGTAGTGCAGATTCTTCTAGGTTGGTCATGTAAATCTCAGAAATCAGTGGAGATAGGGGTGAACCCATGGGTAATCCTTGAGTTTGTTCGTATAGGGAATCTCCCCATGTGAAGTAGGTTGAGTTGATGCAGATGTTTAGGAGACTGATGATGCTGTCCAGATTGAGGTTGGTCTTGTTGATGTTGGGGTTGTTTAGTAATCGCTGATGGATGGTGCTTAGGGCTTCTTCTCGCGGTATGCTGGTAAAGAGGTCAACTACATCGTAACTTATCAGTTGGCACGGGGTGGGAATTTTTGTTTTAGAAAGTCAGTATGCACAGTTTAAATTACTATGGTACACTCGAAAACCTCAGAAACCTCAGATTTTACAGCCATGTACTTAAAAAGGGAACCCGGTTTGATAAAACAATTTCAAAGAACAATCCAGTGCTAACTCCAAATTATATAACCACTTATACAAAACATGCAAAGCTTTTTTTTGAGTGGTTAACAACACGTTGTTTTGCTTCCTTGAATGATTGATTTTTTGAGAGAACCATTCCCAGATATTTGTAACAGTCAGGAATTTTAAGGTTATCTCTCTTTATGTTAATTACGAAATTGTTCTTTCTTGACCCAAATACAATTTTTTTGTTTTTCTCTACATTTATGTCAAGTTTCCAAGTGTCACAATAAATGGAAAAGGTGTTTAAAACTCCTTGTAACTTCTCAGCGCTTGTCTAAAACACACCAAGGCGAAGCACTTCTTTGTTTCAGGGCATTTTTGAATTGATAAGGGATATGGGTTTAAATCCAATGAAGTTGTTCTTTCCTGTCTGATATCCATGTTAATTTTTGCTCTACCTAAGGGAACTTTTCCATCAGTTAGAATTGACTCATAGTCTTTGACAGCCTCCTCCACAGCCTCTGCCAAACCAAGTAACACATGTAACTCGCAGAACCATTGATGAGCTGACACTAAAGTTCTGTCCGCCTTTTGGACTAAGATATTTCCATTTATCATCTGTTTTCTGGAAAATTTCTTCTCTTACATCCTCCAGTTTCTTGCTGAACTGTTTATTAACAATGTGCTAATCGGACATTATAACACTATAACACAATCTGCAAAAATAACACAAATAAAGTAATTTAATTAGTATATAAGCATATACCGTGGTGACCTAAAATGGGTGGTTAATTCAAACATTCAAACACAAACTTACATACTTATAACACCAAGCCCCTCTCAACAATCCACCATAACATCACTATTACCAAAAAGTGGACACCCAATCAACAATCTGGAAAAATAGAAAAAATGAAGTCATTTAATTAGTCTGAAAGCATAATTTACATGACTGATAAAAACAAAACAGTACTAAGAATTATTTCCCTTGTATGGTTTATTGAGAGAAACTATACTCTAAATTGTTTGATGTTTGATGTATATGTCTGATTGAGAAATGTTATTCAGAATGTTTTCACTTTAGGGGTTTAAACAATATGTACTCCAGCAATATAGTTAATACATCATTTCACTGAAGTGGTTAAATGGCAGTATAATGCTCATCCACGATACTCAATCATTTTAATTACCCAAACAGATGTGAGTTGATCATTTAAAATGCATTCAACAGCGGAAATTATATACATTATATACAGGAACAAGATAAATGACTTGTTTCTTTATTTCCGTCCCATCTACGAATCACTTTCCTTTAGAAAACCAGCTCGGTATCATTTCTTCATATAATTACGGAAATAAAATTTGACTTTACGGTCCTCCGGGATTAGATCGTCTGAAATAAAAACAGTGCTATCTTTTAATTCTCTATACGCGCTCTGGCTAATGTTGCCTTGCGTTCCGTGTGATGAAGAAATTTCACAATAATATGTTTCACCCGTCCTTCTTTGTTTTGACCAACTCTATGGGCATTTACAATACAGGGTTTTGGAAGTTTTAATTTTTCAGTTACAACATCATTGATAATACCAGATATACTTTCCACGTTGGATTCAGGTAAACCCCTATTCATATGTTATGCGAGCGACTGTAACGTTCCTGGTCAATTCCGCAGAAGATGTATTAGTTGTTAACATTTTTCTTTAAGTCAACAACTGTCTTTGTGATTTCAAGACTATCCTTATTGTTACTCTGGTCGCGTTCTATAACATTTACTCGGGCTGTCATGTCAATCTGAATTCTTTCAAGACTGTGCATTGTTAATTGAATATCACTTAAAGCAGATATAAAATTCATAAATTTATCAATCTTGGATTCACCTACACCGTCGACAGCTATTGTCTCATTTCAATTGTCCTTACTTTGTTCCGGGTAGGACCAGATTTATGATTTTTTTCAGCAGTAGTAGCACTTACTTGCTATTTCTTGCTGTGGTTTAGTGGTTAGCGTATCGGCCTATTAATCTTACTTCGATGTCATGTACAGTTTACAGATTCTTATCCATCTTTCGCCATTTTGAATTTGAGTGAGACAAATAATCTGACAACTGCAATCCTGGGGATGTTTTTACGAGATTATTCAACTTATTTAAGCAAGGAACAGTGAGAAGTGGGCAATACGTCCTAATGTAAGTGAAATAACACCGTTAATGATAGGTGGATTATATAACATTGAGAGAAGCAGAACGTTACACTTGATTTATTTATACATGACGGTAAAAGATCGCTGAAATTCATAGGGCATAGATTTTATTTTAGAACTTAATTAATTTAATTAAGTAAAACAACAATAGTTATAGTGAGCCTGTTATGAATTAGGCGAGTTGGGTTTATTTCAAACCAGAGGGTATATTTAATGTGCGTGTTTTTGCACTTATTTGAGCCTTGTCTAATTCTTAAAATCTTGCAAAGATGGTTTTGGACATTTGGACTTTTTTGATTTTGTGTTGTACAAACCATTACTAAGACGTCTTGGCTGTTAGCGCCTTTGTCTTCCTCTTCTCTTATGTACCAATTTAGATTGATAATAATCTATCAATCAAAAATGACGCAACAAACTTTATTGCCAAAATTGGCTGAGATTGCCTTTAAGGGCTTCCTCATTTTCGGAGCTTCCGGGGGCCTAGGCTGCCCCTACACGCCGTATTTTGCTGTAAAAGCCGAGCCCCCCACCCCCCTTTTTTTTTTTTTTTGTTGCAAGTTCCTGTATCCGCCACTGATACCATATTTAAGAAACCTGAAGACAGTGATACACAAGTAATGATACTGAAGCCATCGTGAATTCAGCTATAAAATCTCTCTAAAAATTTGTCCCATGTAAATGTGACACTGCAACGGATTCATGTCAAATGAAACATCAAATGGATATTATCTAAAGTGGGCATCATAACATGCGAGTTCAAAATTACCTAATAGTTTAACAATCCAATCTAAACTGCTGATGGAAAGGAACCCACACAAGAAATGTTGTCTGATATCAATGTTTGCTATCTGACGTAATCGTGGTCAAACTGACAAGACATACAAATTTCATCGTGGATGTTGCTCACAATGATATGCCCTAAAGTTATTTGACGTCTAACATTAGGTTTTCGTCTGGTACACAGCACACCGGGCACGTCAGGAATCGAATTCTTCTTAACAACGTCAAGGTTAAGACCTGCTGTGGGCGTATAATGTGCCGACAATGGCTAGTTAAAAACGAAATGTTTCGGTTTGTCTTCATCACGTTTCCCCTTTATTTTTGATTCACGACAGAATTGTTATATATCTTTTCCGGTGTGCTATAATATTACGTGATGAAAACCTAACTGTAGACGTCAAATAATTTGAGGACATGTTACTTTATGGGCCATAAGAAGGTTTTAGTTCACAGATCAATTGAACGCCATCATTAATATATTTCTGTAGTTAAAATGTCAATATACGGAAGACAACTATATTTGTTTAGAAATCAAAAGGAAGTTACTCGCGTAACCGAGGCAACAGTTGACATCCATGGCGCATTGTATCTTTATCTATTATTTACTTTTCTTTACAAATGCGCTTTAAATACATGCTTTCTCTTTGTATGGCGTTGAATAATCCATGAAGCATATATAAGCGATGACAGCGACTTATTGTCACTATTTGTTGAGCGACCCAATGTGAGTTTTGTTCTATTTTCCCGCAATATGGACTCCATTAGTAGCTATGTATTACAGATCATGGCGTTGATGGCTATTATTACCATCTGCAGAGCTTATCCTGGATGTGGTAAGTCACGTGATTTTTTTTCAGTTGAAGGTATATTTAAACATCCAATAATTTTTTTATATGAGCATAAATTGTCTGAAATTCGTAAAAAAAAAAACAAAGAAAAAAATTAAAAAAAACAGGTCAACGGATGTAGTAACGGTCTTCATTAAATTACAACTGTCCAGCATGTCATGTGAACTTTGGAGTTACGAGCTGATATGCTCAAAGCTAAGGGTGTCATATTCGGACGCTCTAAGTTTTTTTGGAACGAAAATTTTACAAATCAGTTTGATTTTGTCGATTTTAATGTGATACATGTTACAGCAACGCTGTGAAGACAAAGGCTCCTAATGGACGACAATTTAAATTCTACTTGGTGGGTTTTTATTCTAACTGCCAGTTGTTTTGATTTTTACAACTTTTCCATGCAAAAGCTTATATGAATCAAATTGTGGTGACAAACAGTCCAGATTCGTGTTGACAGGTAATGTAGAACCAATTATCTCATAACAGCTTTTTTCCCCTTATTCAGACGGAAATGTTGCTGTTAATAAGCCGGCTTTTCAAAGCAGCACTTACGTTGCCGGAGGTGAACCAGCGATGGCCGGTAGAGCGGTTGATGGAAACACTCGGACAAGGTTCTATGACTGTAGATCATGTTCGCACACGAACCACCAATCGAATCCTTGGTGGGTTGTGGATCTGGTGGAAGATTTTATCATTCACAGTGTGAAAATCACAAGCCGGCTAGACGGAGGTAACTGGTAATGAAACGAATATCAACGCACTATCTGGGTACTATCGGTATACATGTAGAATATCTGGTTTTTAACAGCGTTTGTGCTATTTTAACTAATAAACATAACATACACTTCACACACCGTTAGAAAAATCTGGTTGTCTCGACCACCCCAAAGCTGGTCAGACTCCTTTCGGCCAGCAAAAACCGAATTAAAAAAAAAAACCCTGGTCAGAAGCTGCAACCAACAAAACCCTTCATCAGATAGAAGACCGGACCATGCCGCGCCTTTCCAGGTTAAAAGAATAGGTCAACTATATGAAACCTGGTTGACGTGTTTTTTCTGGTCGCTTGTATAAGTAGAATTTAAAAAGTGATAAGGAAAAGGCTAGTCGAATTGATCTGGAAAAGCTGTTTGAAAGTCAGTTTTGACCACGACAAAAGCTGGTCAAATATCCGACCAGCATTGTCCTGGTTGGCCACGACTGAACATGTCTTTTGCTGGTTACAGGCGACCAGATTGTTTTCTGTTCGTTTTGACCAGATTCTTCTAACAGTGGTGTGTCTAAAATCCTTACACAGTTTCAGTCTGATGAAAGGGCACAGCTTATCTATTATATCATTATTGACAGTCCCACGGTTATCTCTCATTTTTATGTAAACTTTATAAAATCGTCATTATTTATTTTTAATTTCTATTTGTTTTTGGTGTTATTTGAATAATTTTTTATCTCGACAGCATCTTTGAAAATAATTCAACAATGTATCTCTACAGAAGCTGTTGCTCTCCTTCGTTGATTTTCGTTTCGCTGTCGTTTTGTATCAGCCAATTAACATCAGCCATATTTGAGGACGAAGTTACAAATTACGACACATCTACTGTGAAACATGAGATTGATAGTTTAAAACACATGCATAGATTTGGTAAACGAACATGTGAATTCTTGTTCAACATGCACATTCTAACGCATGGGCAAACAGAGGGAAGTATATATCCGTCAGCAGGATAAATAATTGAAAAGGTCATTCAAGGAACGGTTGCCAGACACTCACAAGCAATCACAAAACAGATAAAGCTCTCTGTACCGAATAACCGAACAGTTTGCTATGGAGATATGTTTATTTTCATCAAGGTTTATATGTTTTGTACTAACATAACGTGAAATAGAAGACAATGGATTTTATCGTCACATTGGGATTTCACAATGATATGAGGGGGCTAGTATTTCCAAAAATAGCGGTTCTTTGTGGGGGTGGGGGACGGGCTGGAACATCTAATTCTTGACAAATGATTGCTATTATGAACATTTTATTCCGCAGAACGACTCACAAATATGGAAATAAGTGTAGGGCAAGAATTTAGTGATACAACTGGGATTCTCAACAAGGAGACGTGCATACACGCAAGCTCAACTTACTCACAACCGGTCGGCACCAGCCAGATTTATCCATGTTTGGAAAATATCACAGGCAGTTATATTATGGTAACACTGAAGAAATACGCTTCGCTGATATTATGTGATGTCAAAGTGTACGCAACAGCAACTTCCGGTACGTATCGAATATTTAACATACATTCTATGTTTCGTTATTTGGTGTAACAATGGGCTGTTTCCCAATTTGGACATGTACATTTTTCATCACTTTTCAGCAAAAAGCAAATGGTTATTATATGATTGACACCTTTCTCTAGGCTATTTCACTATAAGTCAACAGAGTATACAAGTGCCACATACCTTTAATTAAATAAGATGGAGAACGGGGGTCTTGGGGAGCGCCTGCGATCTTACAAAAACACCCCTATGCTTACCTTGTGCGCTATGGCCCAGACTATACCTTAATAAGAGGTGTTTGATATGGAGTGTGAAAGGGCCAATTTTATGTCTAAGACTTCTTAATCCATTCCCATTGATACAGTGGCTCATATGTAGTGTTATAACAAAGATAACTTTCTTACACATTTTTTTTTAACATTTGCATATTTTTATTCACCAGTTTTTTTTTTTCTTCAGGAAAAGCCGGAAAGCCATGTGCGGTGAGTACATGCATACAGATTATTAGCCTGGTCTTCTTTCTTCAACCGCATACATTCCTGACAGAAATTGCCATAGGCCAATGTCGTCACGACGTTAGTCTGTCCGTTCGTCCTTCCTCAAAGAGGGCGTGGCAATCAATAATCAATACCATTTATCGCATGCTGGTTTTTTTTTAATTTTGGAAACACATTGGTCTTGCACTAAGCTACATTTCTGTTTCCATTGGGCGCATTTCAATACAATTTCTGGTTTCTATGGCAACATAATGATCAATAATAATAACCATAACTCACACCAGACGACGTGAACACGATTAAAATCATACCGCTTAACGCAGGGTTTAAAAATTTAAGAAAAAAGTTGGTCTTGGACTAAACTACATTCCTATTTAAAAAGGACCATTCCAATCAAATTTCTAGTTTCTAGTGACAACATCATGATACATAATAGGTAAAGTACACCAGACGACGTGAACATGTTTAATACAATACTGCAACATTTGTCTGACACTAAATTACATTCCATTTAAAATGGTCCATCCCAACTTCGATTCTTGGCATCCCAAATTCGCTTCTGCGACTGGGTCCGTTCTCGGCCATCAAAGGTTTAAGAAGGGATACGAATTATATAATGTGATATTTGTGATAAGGCCCATGATATTTTATTGAAAGTGGGAGTGCCTTAATTGACTTAAGTAATCTTGTTAAAAATTGCTTTATTGATATTTACAGAACCACTTCTCACGACACCTGATAGATTCTATTCCACCCAGTACACCGATCTTACAGGACTTAGTAGCAAGTCGCAGGGAATGCGCTTTAAAATGTTCTGCTTTATCCAACTGCCTGGCCTTCTCAACTACTTTGATATCAACCATGCTAACTGAGTGTCGGCTGTTTGATTGTCTCCAAGGATCTTATATAACTCATGAAAATACATCAATGTATATTCCGTTGATATAATACCCATTATAATATGGAGTTATAGTTAGAGCCGTCTGGATGGCGGCAGTGGGGGCTGGAGCACATTTGTGTTTCGCCGAGGAATACCTCAACATTGATCCGTTACATTCATGTGACTTATCTCAGTTTACATTGTTCCGTTGGTCATTGGATTTTTCTCTGTTTACAACTCATTACATTTGTCCGTTACAGTCATGTGATTTATCTCAGTTTACAACTCTTTACGTTGTTCCGTTACATTCATGTGATTTATATCAGTTTACAGCTCTTTACATTGTCCCGTTAGAGTCCTGTGATATATCTCAGTTAACAACTCTTTGCATTGCTCCGTTACAGTCATGTGATTTATCTTAGTTTGCAACTATTTATATTGTTCCGTTATAGTCGTGTGATTTATCTCAGTCTAAAACTATGCACATTGTTCCGCTACAGCCATGTGGTTTATCTCAATTTACAACTCTTTACATTGTTCCGTCGGAGTCATGTGATTTATCTTAGTTTACAGCTCTTTACATTGTTCCGTTACATTCACATGATTTATCTCAGTATAAAACTCTCCATATTGTTCCGCCACAGCCATGTGGTTTATCTCAGTTTACAGCTCTGTACATTGTTCCGTTACATTCATGTGATTTATCTCAGTCTAAAACTCTCCACATTGTTCCACTACAGCCATGTGGTTTATCTCAGTTTACAACTCTTACATTGTTCCGCTACAACCATGTGGTTTATCTCAGTTTACAAGCCTTTACAGTGTTCCGTTACACTCAGGTGATTTATCTCAGTTTACAACTTCTCACATTACATTGCAAGTCACTACAATCGCTCAATGTTGGCTCGCCTTTTGAACTAATATGTATAAATTAACCCTGACCATCAACCTGTAGGAGTTTTCTTTCTAACTATGTATGGTCCCAAGGGATTGTATATGATTTTTCATGGGTATCCTTTAGGTTTTTTTTTATATTGATACCGATAAGAATGATATCGAGAAGAACGAATACTAGTGAGCGTGTAAATATTGATAGCAAGAGGAACGACATACAAGTGAGCGTGTGAATATTAATACCTAGGTGAACGACATACAAGTGAGCCTTTGTTTGTGATACAGAAGGGAATGACAGGGCATTTAATATGTGTATATTTATACCGGCGATAATGATATACCATGGAATATTGATACCAAGGGGAATAACATACAAGTGAGAGTATTATAGATTGATACCCAGGGGAAATGGGATACTAGTGAGTGTGTGAAAAGGGATACCGAGAGAAATGATACTCCAGTGATCGGGAGAACATTGATACCGAGAAGAATGACATACAAGTTATCGTGAGAATATTGATATTGAGAAGAATAACATACAAGTTATCATGAGAATATTGATACCGAGAAGAATTACATACAAGTTATCGTGTGAATATTGATACCGAGAAGAATTACATACAAGTTACCGTGAGAATATTGATACCGAGAATAATTACGAACAAGATATCGCGTGAAAATTGATACCGAGAATTGTCATTACACGCCCACTGATGTGTCAACGATATGAAATTTCCCTAATATAAATATTGACCGGTATGTCCTTTCCCTCTGTATCAACATTCACACGTTAAGTCATTAACTCGGTTTCAATATTCACACGCTTGCTGCTATGCCATTCCCATCGGTATCAATATTGAAGCACTCACTGGTATGTCATTCCCTTCGGTATTAATATTGACGCACTCACTGGAATCTTATTCCCCTCGGTATTAATATTGAGGCACTCACTGGTATGTCATTCCCCTCAGCATTAATATTGGCGCACTCACTGGAATGTCATTCCCCTCGGTATTAATATTGACGCACCCACTGGAATGTCATTCCCCTCGGTATTAATATTGGCGCACTCACTGGTATGTCATTCCCCTAGGTATTATTATTGACACACTCACTGGAATGTCATTCCCCTCGGTATTAATATTGACACACTCACTGGAATGTCATTTCCCTCGGTATTAATATTGGCGTGCTCACTGGTATGTCATACCCCTCGGTATTAATATTGGCCCACTCACTGGTATGTCATTCCCCTTGGTATTAATATTGACGCAATCACTGGTATGTCATTCCCCTCGGTATTAATATTGGCGCACTCACTGGTATGTCATTCCCCTCGGTATTAATATTGGCGCACTCACTGGAATGTCATTCCCCTCGGTATTAATATTGGCGTACTCACTGGTATGTCATACCCCTCGATATTAATATTGGCCCATTCACTGGCATGTCATTCCCCTCGGTATTAATATTGACGCACTCACTGGTATGTCATTCCCCTAGGTATTAATATTGACGCACTCACTGGTATGTCATTCCACTCGGTATTAATATTGACGCACTCACTGGAATGTCATTCCCCTAGGTATTAATTTTGGCGACCCACTGGCATGTCATTCCCCTAGATATTGAAATTGACACACTCAATGGTATGTCATTCCCCTAGGTATTAATATTGACGCACTCACTGGTATGTCATACCCATTGGTATCAATCTTCACACACACCATGGTATCTCATTCCCTTAGGTATTAATATTGGCGCACTCACTGGAATGTCATTCCCCTCCGTATTAATATTGGCGCACTCACTGGTAGGTCATTCCTCTAGGTATTAATATTGACGCACTCACTGGTATGTCATTCCCATCGGTATCAATATTCACACACACCATGGTATATCATTCTTATCGGTATGAATGTACACCTGTTTAATGGTATGTCATTCCCCTCTGTTTCACATGCTCATTGGTATGCCATTCCGTTCAGTATCAATTGACATACATTCACGGGTATGTCATTCACCTCGGTAATAGCATGATAACTGATGTTTCATTTCGCTTCGTTGTCACTAGTAACACGCTCACTGGTACGTCATTCCGCTCGAATATTGATAGCGAGAAGAATGGCATACCAGTGAGCATATAAATATTGACACCGAGAAGAATGACATACTAGTGAGCATGTGAATATTGATACCCAGAATAATGACCTACAAGTAAGCGTGTGAATATCGATACTGATAAGAGTGACATACTAGTAAGCGTGTCAATATCGATAAAGAGAAAAATGACATACTAGTGACCGTGTGAATACTGATACAGAGAAGAATGACCTTCCTGTGAGCGTGTTAATATTAATACCGAGGAGAATGATTACTAGTGAGAGTGTGAATATTGATACAGAGAAGAATGACATACTACTGAGCGTGTGCATATTGATACAGAGAAGAATTGAATACTAGTGAGAGTGTGAATAGTGATTCAGAGAAGAATGACATACTAGTGAGCGTGTGCATATTGATACAGAGAAGAATTGAATATTAGTGAGAGTGTGAATAGTGATACAGAGAAGAATGACATACTAGTGAGTGTGTGAATATTGATACAGAGAAGAATGGCATACTAGTGAGAGTGTGAATAGTGATACAGAGAAGAATGACATATTAGTGAGCGTGTAAATATTGATACTGAGAAGAATGTCATACCTGTGAGCGTGTTAATATTGATACTGAGAAGAATGAGTACTAGTAAGCGTGTGAATATTGATAAATTGAAGAATGACAAACTAGTGAGCGTATTAATATTGATAGCCAGAAGAATAACATAGTAGTGAGCCTGTAAATATTGATACCGAAAAGAATGACACACTAGTGAGCGTGTGAATATTAATACAGAGAAGAATGAGAGAGCAGTGATCGTGAGAATATTGACACCGAGAAGAATGATGAACAAGTAAGCGTATGAATATTGATACCGAGAAAAATGACATACTAGTGAGTGTGTGAATATTGATAGCCAGAAGAATAACATAGTAGTGAGAGTGTAAATAAATACCAAGAACAATGACATACTAGTGAGCGTGTGGATAACGATACAGACAAGAATGACATAGTCGTGAGCGTGTGATTATTGAGACTGAGAAGAATGACATACTAGTAAACGTGTGAATAATGATACAGACAAGAATGACATACCAGTGAGCGTGTTTATATTGATAACTAGGGGAACAACATATGTGTGTGAATATTTATACCGAGAGTATGACATACTAGTGAGCGTGTGATTATTAACACAGAGTAGAATGACATACAAGTAAGCGTGTAAATATTGATACCGAGACGAATGACATACCTGTGAGCGTGTTAAAATTGATACCGCGAAGAATGACATAAAAGTCATCGTGAGAATTATGATATCGAGAAGAATGGCATAAAAGAAAGCGTGTGAATAATAATACGGAGAAAAATATCATACTACATACTAGTGAGCGTGTGAATATTGATACCGAGAACAATGACATACTAGTGAGCGTGTGAATATTGATACCGAGAACAATGACATACTACTGAGTGTGTGAATATTGATACTAAGAAGAATGACATACTAGTGGGTGTGCTAATATTGATCACCAGATGAATGACATATTAGTGAGCATGTGAATATTGATACCGGAAAGAATGACATACTAGTGAGCGTGTAAATAATGATATAGAGAACAATGACATACTAGAAAGCGTGTGAATATTGATACCAAGAAGGATGACATACTAGTGAGCGTATGAATATTGAAACCGACAAAAATGACATACTAGTAAGTGTGTGAATATTTATACCAAGAAGAATGACATACCAGTGAGAGTGTGAATAGTGATACAGAGAAGAATGACATACCAGTGAGCGTGTTAATATTGATACAGAGAAGAATGACATACTAGTGAGTGTGAATAGTGATACAGAGAAGAATGACATACCAGTGAGCGTGTTAATATTGATACAAAGAAGAATGACATACTAGTGAGAGTGTGAATAGTGATACAGAGAAGAATGACATACCAGTGAGCGTGTTAATATTGATACAAAGAAGAATGACATACT
>JARFOD010138970.1:0-13243 GCA_031763545.1 Mopalia muscosa
CATTTTGCCAACTACGAGTATACTCGTAGGTCATCATCTAATGCAAAAAACTGAATTATTATCCCGTCTGCACTAAAGCGTGCTTTAAAGTGGTTATTTTAGATGCATTGATGAATAAAATAACGACAATTCGTTACCTTTAATGAAAAAAAAACAATGTATCTTTTTATTTGATGACCAAAATAGGTCAAACTTGGGTTCACTTGACACAAAAACTCTTAGTGCTTCCGCCTCGTTTGGATGAACCTATAAAACAAAATTGTAAAGACAATATGCCATATATTCAATATGGAATCATTGGAAATATATTGCCTTTCACACAGTCAACTACGAGTTATCTCGCAGTAAGAGGAATCCCCTTTATACTCTCTAAAAAAAATATTAGAGGCAAATTATGTGGTAAAAATTAAATAATAGAGAGGGAAGACGCAGAATACCGGCTTGGCTTATGTGACCCGACTGGGTCCCTGTGATCGGCAGTCTACGTGTTAAGCATACCGTAACAGACCAATCAATCAGTCAATTATAAGTGAAATACTCCCAAGCATGGTGTTAAACCAACCAATCAGCCAGTCATTTGACTTTACAGTCTTACTGGAAAAATTGAAATGAGATTGAAACACAGCGATGTGAAACCAATCTGTTTGTGATGTATTTGTATTATGTTCTGTGGCTGTACTGTATTTACCCTGTGTTGTCTTTGTTGCCATTAGCCTCAACATGGGTTTCCTTCACCCATTGGGCTGCAATGTGGGTGAAATACTTGTAACCTGAAGTAAGGTGTTAAAAATTCAATCAAGCAAGCAAACAAAAGAAGTCAAAAGATTTCCAAATTTTCTTGTAAAATTTTAAATGACTAAAAAAAGGGCAGATGTCAGACTTGTCAAATGCGATGGACAAGATATAGGGGGTGTTTACCCACTAACAACCAAGGAATTTTTTCTGAAATATTGTCTTGGCAGATTATGTGATTTATTTGACCTGTATTGGTTGTTAATATCACAGTTACTAAATACCTAGAAGTAGAACGTATTCACTGTGGAGCTACATGTATATATATATCTATACACATTGGGCTCATTCAACGTATGGTTACAATATTAGCTCATTCTGATATCGCCTTAGAAGTAATATAACAGTGAGGTCAGATCAACAGACAGGTAGAATATTTTGAAAGTGTCTTATTCTGTGGATCTTTCCTCCCTGAATGGAAAGTGTCAACTTAAAAAATTATAGGGAATTCAGAAATTCTGTAGCTAACAGGACAGATCACATGACTGGACTCAAAGACCATAATTTTTTGTCAACTGTTAAATGTAGTACAAATTATGTACGTTATTAAGTGATTAAATGTTTCTCCTAAATGAACTTGTTCCTACCTGCATTATTGAATCACAAGTGTTCAGTCTGAATGTTTGTATGAAAATTGTATATTGCTGCGCAGTTCAAACCTGATTCATTGTCTTAGAAATAGCATAGGCATAGTTTTCAGTAGTGTTACTGGGTTTGAGTTTTAATACTGTGAGGAGTTAAGATTACTACACCAGAAGTCACCAATCTGAAGAATGATCAAAAAGACAAAATTCTTAAAATCGATATGTTTAAATCAAACATGTCTAGTTAATCAATATTCTGGGATGTGAATTTGAGTTTTAATATTGCTAGCTAGCATAACGTATTATTGGCCCTAATCCTATAATCAATGCATCAACTATTATTGATAGTAAGGGGCAGGGAGAAAGGTTGTGTGACATTCAGAGCTCTGAAGGGACAAGGCAGTGGTTGTAAGGCTGTCAAGAGTACTGGGTGGTTGTTTGTCTGACATTCTACTCTGTGTTGTGATTAAGGAATTTACATTAAGAGGGACTGAACAGCTGGTCAGTCTTTATTGGGAACTTCTGGGGCTGTCAGTATGCCACTTCACTGACTCCCTTAACAGCTGGGTAGGTGGGATGGGATTAGTGCTACACATTATCACCCTCATCATTAGAAATGTATCACTTTCTTCATTTTTGACAATACTTTTTATGGCTTTAACGTGTAAACAAATATGATTAGCAGGTTATATATATAATCAGCTCATGCTAAGTACATACCCAGGTAATCTATCCATAAAATGTATGGTGAGAATGAAATAAGATTCTTGTTTAATGTCATGTACATGGAAAAATTGAATGTCAGAGTGATATAGACACGCTATATTGTAATTGTTCGCCTGTGTTAAAATATATTTCTCACATATTATTTTATGTCATATGCGTCAACAGAATGAGTGATGTGGGCTGGCTAAATTGTGATTAATAGCTGTTGTTAAAAGATATTTGTCACATTTTGACATAGTATTTTGGGTGAAAAAACTGATTTTTGGTACAGTGTTTCGCCACAATGTAATTGGTAACTTATGTGAGATATTTTTAACTTGGTATTAAATATCACATGTGTGTCAAAACTGAATAAAAAACAAAGGCATGATACATTGTACATGCAATTGATAACTTGTGTTAAAAGATTTTCTCAGATAGATTTTTATATCTTGTGTGTAAACTGAATGAGGGATGCCATGTTCTTATTTGTCTGCTTTGAAACCTATTTTGTGTTTATTAGACTGAATTAATCAGTGTGGGAGGGATCAGTGTTATGTAACAATGAGGTGGAGTATAACATACAGAGCTCAGCAGGCACCTAGTACATGACATGAGCATCAGGTATACATAACACCCTTATGACATTCTGCCCATATGGTGGGAGGGTGGTATAGAGCAGTCACCTCTGACCCCTATCCACCCTCAACCATCACTTCCTGACTCCAGCATCAGGTATACATAACACCCTTATGACACTCTGCCCATATGGTGGGAGGGTGGTATAGAGCAGTCACCTCTGATCCCTATCCACCTTCAACCATCACTTCCTGACATCAATGACTCACTAATTATTCCCAAGAAGTGAACATGATTATGGCCATGGTTTTATATTTAAAATTAACAATCAAACTACTTAATCTCTTGTATAATATTGGTATGTCTGTATGTTGACCACAAGCCATTTTAGACAACCTTTACCCTGGTGTCAGCCTACTGATATCCTCCATTGGGCACTCTGCATGTATTGCATGATTAAGTGTTGAAAAGTACAAATAAAAGTTATAAAATGTTCCTGGTACATTCTGACTAAAATGTATTGTAAAATATCCATTGTACATCTTTTTTCCTGCATTTGTTTTCTTTTAAAAGTCAAATGTCTTCAGTTTATCCTTGATCAGTCCAATTTTGGAGTTTCATTCCTTGATATTCCATTCAGCTGGCTGTAATTCATTAGATTACACAAAGAGCAAATAAAACTTAGCTGTTAGATTATTTGGTAGTCTGTGTAATACTGGTTAGGTATCCTGTCATGGTGTTGCACTAAACACTGCCTTTCACAGAAAAATATTTAAAGCTAATGTCAACATTCACTGTACTAAAATCAGTACTAACTGTCTAGATCTGGCCACAACACTTCTGTTGATGCATGCTGTAATATGAGGCTGGGTGTTTGGACTCTTCCATGGGAAAAATGTATTTTAGTATATACAATGTTCATGTATTACCTACTACTAGTAAAGCATACTAGAGTTGTAGGGTACAGTTTGTCTTGGTGAAGTGTGGTGTATCATGGCTTATGTTTGGTTGAGACGCCCGTTCTTGTTGGTGAACAGTAGTGCAGACTTACATGTAGTTTCAGCCATATTGTTTTTGATGAATGTTATAAATATGAAAAGTTATTGAATTTAATCCTCTATTAGATGATGTCACACCATGTTAAAGTTCTATCTCTATAGTGGTATTAGTGATTTAAACTGGTGTTAGATGATGTCATGTCATGTTGAAGGTCTATCTCTAACCCGGTATTAGTGATTTAATCTGGTGTTACATGATGTCATGTCATGTTGAAGGTCTATCTCTAACCCGGTATTAGTGATTTAATCTGGTGTTAGATGATGTCACGTCTTGTTAAAGTTCTATCTTTAACCCGGTATTAGTGATTTAATCTGGTGTTAATGGCTATTACTCTATTGAGAAACTGGAACCTGATGCTGTCTGAAGTAAGGTGCTCTGATTTGGGATGTCTTTGTATTATGTGCTGTGATTTTCATGTCTTCTCCACGTTTGTTGCCAGTGGTGTCCAAAGGGAGGTTGTTGCCTTCGCACATGGGCTGGTTTTTCATCAGATGAGGGAAATTATCCTGTGGTGTGAAACCGCAATCAACATATGGTCAATATAATGTATAAATGTCACCCAGCAGCCAGCTGGTGAGAAGGATATAAACATCAGTGGCATTCAAACTAGTTTGTGTGTCATTAAGATTGCCCATTAACAGTATTTTCATTTCTTTGGGATAACACAATCTTCGTTTTATCAGACATAAGTTCAGGAAGTCTTTGGGGTTGGGACCTGTGTGACAATCAACCCCCATACCCCAAAAATGAGGAATCCAATAACCAGCAGTAAATGTTAGTATTTAATTGATACAAAGTTACAAGCTCAGATAACCAGACAGTGATCTGTTAAACAAAGGTGATTAAGGTCTGTTTACTGCGTTGTTAACATGTAGGTAGACTGTTAGCTGTGCTGTGAAAACTTGTGATGCTGCAGAACTTCTGACCAATAAGAGTTTAGTTTGAAGACTATACATGTATGTCCTATTTGTTGAAGTTGACCCTAAGTGCTTTACTGAATTCTTCTGTAATTGGGGATGTTGACTACTACAGTAACACTTAGCTAACCTCTCAGCTGTGTGAAATCTAATTGTAGTTTGAAGTGTATGTCCTATTTATTATGGTTTACCATACATGCCTTACCGAAACTTTTTACCTCCTCCATATTCTCCTCATCTGGCACCCTGTTTGCTCATGATACCCTTCCTATCTCTCCCTATCTAGTTAGAGAAGACCCCTCCCACATGACTGTCAGACCCAGCATCTCTATCAATTTGTACTAGAGCAGGGGGTGTGTTGTACAGTCAGACTGTATCCTCTATCAGTAAACATAGTACTGTTAATATGAGGCTCATACCACTAACAGGCTACAACCAAAATACTCCTCTTTAATAGCACGGCCATGTGGGTGGCCTCTTAGCATGTATTTATGGGATGTATATATGGAAAACACTGTAACTACATAGCTGTTGATCTTTGTAGGCTAAACATGGAAATCATCTCTTCTGGTCATCTGCAATGTTGTAGATATTCTTGCATTTGTAATTTGTTAAAGTAGGTGCTAGTCCTATATAACAGTGACACTGGTCTCCCATACACACAGTTACTGGTAGACATCTGATGGGATATGTAACAGTGACACTGGTCTCCCATACACACAGTTACTGGTAGACATCTGATGGGATATGTGATATGCATGATATTTAGAAGACAGTCTTCACAAATTGACTAAACTCAGTGTCACCATTTATATTTGCCAGGATTACTGAAGGGTTCTCAACCAGGAGGCTCCAGGAATGTCGTATCTCAAATCTACCAAAATGTTCTGATCCGTAGACCAAAGTCTCGACATAAACGTCTCTCTGCTCCATCAGCCATTGTCACCTTTGACCCTCTGATGGAGAGAGAAGATGAGATTAATGCGGAGAAGTTTATGGAAGCTATTGATCAGGCCATAGCTGAAGGTGCAGCGACAGGGGAGACAATACCACCTGTGGAGGAGGCCAACTTTGATGACAGTGAGGAGTGGGCCAAGGTAGGTGTCTCCATAACAAATAATATTACTCATGTATAATCATGGGTTAAGTCATCCAGGTGACTAAATTTACTGCGAATAATTTTCGTTTTTGACTATCCTAGGTAAGAAACTGGTGTTGTTAAAAGAAATGTTCTGCACTTTATGCTAATAATCCATTTATATTTTACTAAGACTTTGAATAATGATGCTTCCATAAAGCTGTCTAATGAGCTTTACTACAGTGTTAAACCCCATTGATTCTCACAAACATTAACTGTTTTACAATATGGGTTATATAAATGATTTAATATACAGAAGCAGTTAATTTTAATAGCTATTTAATATAAATTTATCTGCATGAGTTTAACCATAAAACTTTAATGCTGTTTTGACATGTGTATTACTTCATACAAAAAATATAACTCATACTCGTATTATATAATCACTCATAATTGTTGCATTTTTTGTTTTATTGTTGGACACTTCTTTTTATAAGAAATGGGGTTAGAAACAAAATAATTAGTATAATCTTTGTTATCTGTTCTTTGATTTGAAGATGCCCATTTGGCAAGCATATCATTTTTAATCCTTTATAAACTTCAAAAATCTTTCTGTGTTTTCAAAACAATTTCTAATCTTGTTCTGAATTTGCTTATCTTAAATTTTTAAGAGAAGCAAATAAAACCCATTGTAAAATAATTTGTCCGACCTTACCCTCCTGTGTATAGAGCTGTATATATGTATGTATGTCTGTATATACTGATCAGTTGCTGTACATGTTACCTGCTGTGTTTTACCTGCATGTTTCCTCGTTAACTGTCCATCTTTAATACTTTACCAGATTTCAGCCATTGTTAGCAGTTATGGCGGGCGTCTCAGCATGGCGAATAGAGATTCTGTGTTTTTTGAGAAACAAATGGAGCAGATACTCTCCATAGCAGGTAGCCTTTTACCGAGACTCTGGGCTTACCAACACCCCAGTGGAGGAGAGCTAGAAAGCAATAATACTGGTTATGGCATGGCTTCTTATAACTTACTATCACCTATTAAAATTTACTAATCTCTTTTTCTCTTCTAGCATGGGTCAGGTGTTTTCAGGAATCTCTTATTAACCTACTTAATAACACTTATGGTCCTCTGTATTCCAGGGCTAATTGATCCTTATGAGTGGAGGGTTAAAATGAAAGGGTTTTATCCACACTGATAAATTAGCTCTTCTGTCCAGATTTTCCTTCTGAAGTTGGACCTTTGTCTGAGATATGGAGGACAGATTTTCTTCAAAATTTTAGCTTTAAATAAGGTGCATTCAAGCAATGAATTACAGCTTGTGACAAGTTTCTAGAATGCTGATCTGGTCTTGTGCGTATTTCTCAACAAGTTTATTTGAGAATTTAAAAAGTCGATCAAATATTATTTTTGATAATGATCTGCATGTTGCACCCCCTGATCAAACTTGTGAACCATTATGTACTGTTTATCTGCAGTATTATTGGCATGTCCCCAAATTGTTATACTCTTTTTTTAGATTTTAGAACCATAATGCTTCAGTCTTAACAAAAATCGCCTGATTGCATTGTTACATTAATACAGATATGAGACTAGTGCAATTTTTTGTTTGTTTTGTTGGTGGTTACAAATAGGTATTCTAAAACAACAGGGGGATGCTTACATAAATAAATTATTTATCAAATATAAATGTAGATAAGTTTTTATTCTGGGGTGGGTTTTTCTCTCACATACAGGTACATGCCGCGCTTGTGGGACCTCTCTCCATGTCCAGGGTGTGGACCAATCAGCTGTTGTTATTTCGAGAGATTGAGAGACTACCGGGTAACATGATGAATAGCATGTCTGATCACAGCAACACTATTCACCGTCTCTCTTGGAATAATATATGCCCATTTAATTTGAGGATATCATTATTAACACCAATAATCCAGCAAATAACTGTCATTCATCTGATCATGGACATTTAACTGTCATAATGTGGAATGAAAATTTAAAACTTAGTGCATTTTGTATGCAGTCTCTTTAATCCATGAAAGCAAAAAACAATAATCTGATTTGCATACTTAATATCGCAATGAAATCGATACATTTAATAATGCATCACAAGTGTCTGAATGTTGTGTGTTCAAAAGGACTCTCCCCATTGGCTTACATTATTTTTCAGAAGATTTGTTTGTTATCTCCCTTAGTTTGCAAGTTATGCCCCTTGGTTGTAGTTTGTTTTGCACATTATAGGACTCAAAAATACTTGTCTCAAAGAAATGAGAATTTTTTCTTGTGGAAGACTTTTTCTCCTACGTTTAAAGTGATTCCTTTACTGATAATATATTGTTTCTTCAAATCCAGTCTGTACAATAATGTGCTCTACAACTCCATTATGGAAGACACCAATTTTGGTTCTGAATTATGTTGAAGTTTGAGACAAGTATTTCTGACCTTTATTGTTTCTCTATGACTAACCTTACTAATGGCTAACCCCTGTTTGTGCCACATAGAGCCGACTGGCTATTGACCACTCTGTCCTTTGCTGACTCTGTTCTCACTAGATTGCTGCTATCATGGCTTCATTTGGGGCAGGTATTGCCAGGGAGTCCGTCTTTATTCGGGACTATGAGGAAGATTTTGCTACTTTACTGGGAGGTATTCAAAGTAGACACAGTGCTATTTTAGATGGTAACAAATCATTCTTCATTTCATCCAGTAGATAGTTTGTTGTACACTGTAGGTTAATTTACCTCCATCAAACCCAGCCACCCAACAACACTATAAGGCCACCTTCATCAGCCACCCAAACATCTCTATTAGACCACCTTCATCAGCCACCCAAACACCTATTAGGCCACCTTCATCAGCCACCCAAACACCTATAAGGCCGCTTTCATCAACCACCCAAACACCTATAAGGCCACTTTCATCAGCCACCCAAACACCTATAAGACCACTTTCATCAGCCACCCAAACACCTATAAGGCCACTTTCATCAGCCACCCAAACACCTATAAGGCCACCTTCATCAACCACCCAAACAATGGTATAAGCCATAAGGTGATTTTCCTCCACCATTGGTTTAGAAAGAACCTGCCACAGTGACATAAACAGTTACATTATCTTATCCAATCCCAATTATCAGATTTATAAATTGTGAACTTTTTTAACAACAATGTAGCATTCGTGACTTTAATGGCTACAAACGAAAAACCATTATAAAGTTTTTATGGTCTTTTGCCATTTATCATGCTGGGGGTTGGGAGTGATCTTTCTATCACCCTCCTGCTTTCAGGCTAATGGGTAACATGAATATGGTCTGTTTGTGATGTCTTTGCATTACACCCTGTGATTGTATGTTTACTGTCTTGTCATTGTTTGTTGTCAGTGGCATAAAGGGTGGTTTCTTTCACCCATTGGGCTGACATGTTATCATGTGAGTGAAAAAACTTAAGTATGGCGTTGAAGTCAAACCAAACAAACAAACAAACAAACCATTTTTCATAATAAAAGAAAATCATATAAACAGACAGAATATACATCTCCAAAACTCACTTACGTCCCGTGAGGGAGCGGGTGGGCCATGGCCCTGCAGAATACTCCCTCGGTTTCCTTGAGTACGACGTTAAACACCAATCAAACAAACAAACAAACCTAAACTCACTTACAGACCAGGGCCCGCAGCTGTAGCTTAGTGGTAGCGAGTGCGCTTACTAAACTCACCCTACTTCGATGTACCATTCACCGGATCGAGTGCGTCTGTTGACCATCAGGTATATGAGTGAGTCACATGTTGTGGCTTTTGTAATCATGGGGGTGGTTTTTACGAGGTTTCCTCTCGGTTTTACACCGTAATAAGACTAGGTGCAGGGTGAAGTACCAAATCTGATGTCCTATAAGTGAAATATCCTTGAGTACGACGTTAAACCCCAATCAAACTAACACTACCAGAACATGAGGCATTCTTCTCAAAGTGTCATCAGATTACTATATTTGTCACAGTGGGTTAACTGTGTACTGTTTTTCCATAGGTAATTTCTACACTCTCTTACACAGCCCTCCCCTACCCATCCCTCCCACAAACAACTTCTCCAGATGGAGTTATATAGGAACCATCTGTGGAATAAGAGCCTCTGCTAACCCACACACTTCATACATCATCTGTAACATTGACTAGATGTGCTTCTAGTGATAGTAATCAGGTTTTTAATAACACACTGGATTGGTTAACAAATAACTGTAGTGTGCTTTTCATTAAATAATTGACACAATTGGTCTTGGATAAGTATTTTTTATTATCATAATCTATTAGTATAATATACATGTAAGTGATACTTAAAATAACTTCTTTCTGTGTAAACTAAACTAGATTTGTAATTTAAAGAAATAAAAAATTAAAGTTTCATGATTGTTTTATTTTTTAAAATACCTGTTTGATAAATACCTGTAATAGTGTTGTACATAGGCTGGTGATTGATTGTGATTGTTTTCAATCTTTTAGAGTCTGGTAAAGTACTGAGTATAGGAGATTGGTTAGACAGTCTAGGATTGGCTCAATATGAAAACACACTCATTGCTCATGGATTTGATGATCTCGATTTCTTAGTAAGTTCTTGGCTTCTCACAGTTATTAATAGCTTTATAGAGTCAAAATTTAGGATCAAACTTATTTATTTTTTTTTATTATAAAATTGCTATGTGTCTCTTAGATTTTCAGGTTTTAGGTATACACAGAACTCCTCTTTATAGCCAAAATGCTGTGAAATATTCTTGAATACGACATTAAATCCCCATACAAACAAAAACAAACAAACACAATTGTAAATGTCTATCTATATTTTAAATTCTACATGTTTTTACACTTAATTGTTTGTTTAGTTTCCAACTTTCATGAATCTGTTTCTGACTGTTATTTGAGCTAATGCTGCAGCACAAAAAGAGAAGACCCACAAATACTAAATTTCTTTGGTACATTATAACATTACGATATGTATTGCAATACTGCATTTCTTCATTCAGGCTTCTTTGACATTAAAATTTCCCATTTATAAATGACAAATTTAAACTGCTTGGTTGTTTATTAATTATGTGAAATAAAGTCATAAGAAACAAACCTAAAAGGGCAATTATACAGAATTATGTGGTAATGCGATACAGGGATGTATAATATCGTATCGTATCATTGGGAAAAATATTGTAATACAATGATGTATCGTTGTATCATTACATCCCTACCTTTAAGGACTGTCCATATGTTTGTAATTTAATCAGTTAGTTAAAACACAATCCATTGTTTGCCAAAGTTCTATAACTTAGTGGCATCTATCTAATGATTATTATTTGTGCAGGGAGGTAATATATTGGAGGGGGAGGATTTAAAACAGATTGGAATAGAAAATGAAGACCATCGGCGGAGGATACTTGAGGCTGCTAAACTTCTTCTACCTGTCATACCTATTGGTATGTAAACATGCTTTGATGTGATTAATTTACAAGAATGGTACAAGTCTGCATAGTTTGTTTCTTATGTTTAAAATGCTAGTTATTGCTGAATAATATTTCGCTTTCCTAACCCCATGGAAGATTAAATGTAAAAATAGAAACAAAATACTGGTAGTTTCATTATTTTGTGCATATTGCTCACAATTAACAAGGACAGATTTGGTGACATAGGCAGGAAATTGTTATAAATCTGTGATAAATTTGATAATTGTGTTTTCCTCAATTATCATTGATTTGTGTGTTATAGGTCCCCATCATCTGCCCTCATCAGTTGAAGACTGGCTGTCCTCATTACGCCTCTCCGAATACTCGCACACTTTTAATTCACATGGTTATACTTCCATGGATAGAGTCCGCAAACTCTGGGAACTGGAACTAGCTACAGTAAATATCCCTTTTCTCTGTTCTTATGGAAAAATGATTTTGTTTTGTTGTTCAAACTATTCATTTATGGCTAGGGGAATATGTTTCAAGCATCTGCATATTCTCCTTACTGAGCAGAAGAGGAAGATTATTTTTCCAACAGGAAAATGGTTCACATTTTATATGTGACATCAGCTGTTTTGGTACCCACTATCCGGAAATTTCACATCCTTTAATCCCAAATTGTGAAAAGGACACATGCTCACAGATACAGATGTAAAAATCAATTAAAAAACAGTTTAAGATCTACGTTAATTTATGCTGAAAAGTTTGTCAGGGGTTTCACATGGGTTATGACTCCCAAATTTTGAATTAACCATGAATTGTTTCCCCTTAAATGGTGTAATTATCTCCCTTGACATGGTAAAAAATCTATTTCTTGTCCTTCCTTATAGGTATTAGATATAACAAATATTGGTCATAGGAAGAGGTTATTGGCATCTTTAGGAGAAAGACAGATAGAAAAAACTGAAAAATTACATGTGGACATTACAGTAAGTTTACTTTTATTGAATTATATTCGATTATAAAAGTATCTGTGTTCTATTACATCCACTGATAGATTAACCTACAATACGTCTAGGTATAGAGACTTAATAAGACGTGGAACTTATGATACTTTAAATTGAAATGCATATTTTGCTCCTTGGTTATGTTACATGTTAAAGAAACAGAAATGGTAAACAAAAAAAAAGGAGAGCATTGATTTTGTAACCTTTATGGGTACGATGTTAAACCCAAATCAAACAAACAAACAAATCAAACTTCCCATGTTATCTATCTTGATAGGATTGGAATGTGAATGAAGCTAACGAGGGATCTAAACCACAACCCTCACCTATTGAGGGCTTAGATTTTTACAAAGATTACACTAAAGTGAAACCAAAGCCTGTAGATATGAGAAGTGAGAGCGAGAGTACACCTCAGAATTCCCGTTTACAGTTTGATAGCAGTGAGGAGGAGGAGTCATTAAAACGAGCTGTAAGTCTGATACACTACATCTTTCCTTCATACCATCTCTGTTAGGCCATACAAATTAAATGAAAAGTTTGTCAGGCACCGCCGAATGACGTCAAAACCCCCTGCCTCAATTTTTTTTATAGTAATTTAAGAATCTAAACGTGTTTTTTAAGTAGCCTACCATCTGCACTGTGAAATTTGGCTTTCAATATAATGTATTTATGAGTAAGCTTATAATATGTTTTATTCTGCATATCTCCCAAAGTAGTTGTATCTGTAAAAAAAATATTTTTTGCTTTGAATCATTCGATACTGACAAATACTTTTAAATAAACAGACTGATTAGAGTCACATTTGTCGACTTTACTGTCTCACATTGTTAACTTCCGGTTTATAGACTTAAGGGAGATAATTCAGTTCAAATGTCAAAGCTAAAACATGCAGAGTTATCTCCCTTAACATGCATCTTGAATTCCTGCACATCTAGAAACTGGATGTTGCTTTTGTAGGAATGCCAAAACACATTTCTAATGTTTTGTTTATTTGCCACAACCATAGGTTTTGGATAACTATGGAAGGTATCTTAAACTTGAACTTATTAAAGCTACCAAGATTAGGAAATAAGAAGTCAAAACTTGAAAACCTACAA
>JARFOD010138981.1:0-13243 GCA_031763545.1 Mopalia muscosa
AGAAAATAAGATGATTTTTCGATTTTAATTGATTTACATCCCTGTGCCAGTGTGACTGCTTTTAGAAATATATATGTATATTTGAGAAATACTTTGTGGACTTTCTTGAGAACAATCAGTTGATATTCCGCCATACTTGTACTTGTACAGACAAAACGTGTAATTTGTGCGACAGCCAAACTTAGAGATATCTTTAATATTTGATGCGAAAAAAAACCCCAAATAATTCTTACGCAGCTACCCCGTAGTCCGACAAATCGTCATTTCAAATAAACAACATCCCAACAAACGTCAATTGAACACTCCTGTTGAATATTTTACAAGAGTTGTAGGCATTAGTGTTAGAGAAGAATAACAAGCCCCTATCGGACGGCATTTCGAATATTTGACAACCGTGACGAACGCATCATCAGGATTTGCCACTTAAATCTAAGTCTTGTGTACGGTTATAATAACGTTTGCTGACTATATAGATTCCATATAAAAGTTAATGGCCAAAATTGAAACAAAATTATCCTCTTTTTTTCTAATTGTATTAATAAATGCTGGTGGTTTTTTGTGTATCAGTTAAAATTACTTGCCATCTTGGTCCTATCACCATGACACAGGAAGATTTGTCTCGGTTTGCCATGGGTTACCTGGACATAAAAACTTGCAGGGACATCATATCCCTAAGAGGTTCGAATCCTGGATGCCCAACTTGGATATTTGGCTCCTGAATAGTAGGAGTCTATACCAAAGGCCTCTAATCTTTCAATTTTTGTGGTAAGGAACCATAAGTGCATAGGCCTCTAGCCCCAAAAAAAACCAAACTCCCTGAAAAGGCTCCTTCCTATCTTTTTTAAAATAAGAAAAATATGGACGTCTTCAACACATAATATCCATGGTACATTGTAACAAATGTAATAAACTGGAATACATAATTCGAATAATCCTTTGCTTATTTTTTGGTTCTCCTCCATTTGTCCTACTGGTATAATATAACATGTAAGAATGGACGTAACCAAATGTGTTGTGTGATGAAACAGCTCATAATGCTAATAATTTATGAATTTTTATAAATCTTTTCATTGTTTACATATAATGGTAATTCATCGTGTTTTGTCCATTGTATCAAATTCATTGCCTGGCACCTGTTTTATATTCATTCAATGAAATAAATTTGTACAAGCTATGCATATATGCCTTATGGACTGGGTGTATTGCAGAGCATATCTTGTAACGCACACTAAGACGACACTCTGCACAAGCTTCAGTGTACCCGGTAGTAATTTTATGGGAGACGGCATTCACACCGAAACTGGTGATATTAATACCGTGAGCTAATCAAAGTGCGTTGGCCACAAGATCAAGGTCATAATTACACATGCGCTGCCTGAGATTCTGTGTGCATTGAGTATTCAATGGGCATCGATTTAAATGTGCAAACAGTATGCTGAATATTAGTCATAAGCTTCTTATATTTTACACTTAGGCTAGAATGAGACTAGGAGAGCGCGGTAAGGCTAGCGTGAGACCAGGAGAACAGTTTACCATAAGAGCATTCAGACTACGATGTCTTTGCCTCTGTTTGAAGCTGCATGTGTTTCTCGCACTTCGCTTTGAGAATTCACCCCCCCTTTACAGGAGCAACGAGCTCAACCTCCAAGACTGTCATATTCTCCTCATCTAACGGGGCACATGAAAAATACTGGATTCCTTCTATTAAGCAAAATACAAATACAGAAGTCTTTAAAACATTCATGAATTATTTATGGTAGGAATAAAATTATATATCAATATTGCAGAATAATTTATCTTGTGCCACTGATATCTTATATTCATCCAAATGTTCACCATAAATTACAGCCCAGTAAAAAGTCCAGAAGTTAGTAACTGTATATACCAGAAAGCCCCCTCATTTAGGCTTCAATATTGTTGTTTTTTTCTTCTACATGTCTTTCAAGTCAATAAAAAGTAAACTTGATCGTCAATGAGTATTTGTTACAGCATGTAACTGGATCTACAATATTTCTTCATCATAAATGGAAAATCATCTCAGCATTATGATGTTGATTTACAAGTCCACCTTTTCCATGGGGTGCTAAATTCCAAAGGTTTAGTTTTAGCGCTTCACAATGAAAAACACTCAGCAAATAGTAAAATAAACCCTTAACGTCTTGCTGAACCGTTCGGGCTCAAAATGAACCAATCGTTTTGATAGCTTGGGCTAAAAGTTATGTATTCAAATTATATGTTGTTGAAAAAAATTCGAATTCTAATTATCAACAGTTAAATTCGAGCCTATAATTGAGTTTTCCCATAATCATATATTTATGTCGCAAAATTTTAATTTTCTATTTCTTGCACTTCATTTTAGCAGCCTCTACATTTTCTAGGACGTATTTCTAGAAAGCCATTCCTGTCAGAAACTTCGAACTTGCGCCATTGTAAAGAGCACAATTCGATCTAGTATTTAATGCGGTCTTGTTTTTAGAAGTGGACCTTGGTTTTTGTATGTGTTCTGAAAGCTGTATTTCAAATTTTTATAAGACTTTCCAAGATGGTCAACTGATGTATTGAGTCTAATCTTTATTGTCCTATGAGAAGTAAACTATGAGAAATGCAGTCTATATTGTCATTTACTCGCTTTAGGATTTTCGCCACATTCACATTTATGTTATCGTGAGTACCCAAGCTTTCCCCAAAAATATAGATTTATATGGTACAGATTTATGTTCTTCTACATAGGAGACAAATAAAACGGGTGTTCTGAAAATCGATCAAGGGGTCCAGCAATACCCTAATGGGGCCTAAATTTAGTTTGACATGTTGAGAAATCGTGTCGTGTTTTCGAATAATGGTCACAAAAATACTATAACGCGTCTATATTGTGATTTGATTTTGATTTTATTTTTATAGGAAAGTTGCGACATTTGACGTAAACGACACAAGCTGATCAAGAAATTACCAAGCTATACAACCATTGTCTTTGTATAGTTCTCAGCGATCGCTTTAGGTTCTGATTATCTTCTGCTGTAAGACCTATTGGTCCGAACCAGTGATGTAGGTGATCGTGTAAACATCTCTCCAACAGGTACGGCATTAAGGTTAATTTTTACTGGCCTCCGCTCTTCACGAAACAGTCTTACGGGGCGAGGGTAGACTACCAGAGCAGGTTAAATAAAAGTAACGTATGGCGTTGTGCGTAGGGTTGTGTCTCAATGAACTGCAACTTCTTGCTTTCTCTTTTGTTCACTCCCAAAGAGAAATATCAGTAAACGACAGCCGACCTATATTGATTTCATTCACTTCGAACAAAAAAGCTTAAAACCAAGATGTTAAACGAGGAATCTGGTCTTTCTTAAGCCAATTTTAGGATAATACTATAACCGAATACCTTCTCATTTATAAAGATGCAATTTGCATTGTGCGTTATTATTTCTATCCCCACAAAGTAACTCTCATTGTAATGTGTCACTGTAACTGTAAAACACCTTAACATTATTGAGGTAAATTTTCGATGTTTATATTCGCCTCTCAAGGTTGCCGCTAGTGACAATTGTCATGTTCCATCCAAAATGACATCACACTGACGTGTATTGCATAATTAGTTTTTCAGGTTAGTGTGAGTAAAGATAGGCCCTATAAAAACCTCGAATATGAGTTTATAGTCCAATGATGGTATTATTATTTTTCATCTCATCTGACTGTTGAATTTGTCACGAGTACTGTATCTATATATATTGCTAAGCTCGTCAAAGATGCCACGGATAACGGTCACGTGTTTTTTTTTTTATCATTCGTATAAGGTGTATTAACAATAAATAATGTAGCAGCCTGGATAAGTTTTAAATTCTGACCAAATACCTTGATTGTTGAATGTCGCTGTTTCATAAATATTAACAGGAATAATGCAGGGGGAATTTTTCGTATCATAAATATTTTATCACTGAATTAGTGTTGGCAGCGACCAACATAACTTTCGCCCCCCATGCCACCTTCTCTAGGGTGATATATCCTAGCGTTGGTAAAGTATCACTTTATAACAGCCGGAGTATCTTTCAGTCGGTCTTTGAAAAATGAACAACAAATATAAACTATTAACTGGAATAATTAAATTATAAAAGCAGAATTTGAGTTGCGGAATAACATAGTAATAACTAAATATCAGCTGTCAAATTGTCATATTGCTGCAAAGTTCTACACAAGGGTTATATTTGTTTGCACAGAATGTTTTTTAATTCCAGTATCAGGAACACTATATTCAAATGAAATCAATAAATCAATAGCGACCTTGAAATTTTTTAGTAGCCTGACCTATTCGATCAGTGTGAAATAGGGTTCTCGTCTACATGGCGCTGTAACCAGTCCGGTACTATGTATAGTTGAATGAACGACTAAACAAAAGTGGCTACTGTAGGTTGAACTCAATCTGGTTCGCTTCGCCCGCGCTCTGATTTCCAAGTGCCTCCTAATTGACCTTCAAGACAGCTCGCACTGCGCGCCACTGAATTATCGCATGTAATTACCAATCGATTTTATCCGAAGAGAAAAATAAGTGTGAATCTTTTTAACATTGGTAAAATAATCCATGGTTTGATTGCCCGAGACCTGAAGGTATATATTTCTATGATAGTGTATCGATTATCAATGTTTTGTCTCACAATATTTCCGGATACTTGAGGCAATTATTTTGTTTTACACTTGGCTTTGATAATTAGACAAATGAAAACTGGCTATTAGGTCTGTATTCTGACGACACTTGTAATTAACATAACTTGTTTGCTCTTGTTCATCTACCAATTTGTGACAGTGTCAGCGAGAAATATTGACTTGGACAAATCACACTCATAAAAACCAATGGGTTTTGGTTTGATATTTTTTTCAAGGAATTCAGGCTCGACGATAATGTTGTTAAAACATATTGACTCGCATAGCAGAAATTGTTTGAGGCGAATTTTAGAATGACGCTGTGTTCCAATATCGGACAGTCAATTGAGAAAACAAGTCACCTTATAACATGGTAAACCTGACTTAACAGACCCATTTTTCTGTCTTCGCTAAGTGCTGCAGAGCTCAGCAAATGCACTTCAGACGTTAAAATGCGACGGTTTCTGAAGACGTAGTTTACGTATGAGTGACTCGATGAGAGGATGTATCGCCTCAATGCATTCTCTGATAGCCTACCAAGTCTCGAATAATCGACGACAGCTTTGATGGACAATTTGATCTTATGATGTGTGGAGACCATGGAGTAATATGATACAGCAGTCACCATAAACAAATACAGCTTATGTGAATCTAAGCTCGTTAAACTTTCCGTTTATGTCATCTTCGTATATTCTAGGAGATCTGACATTCGTGTATGGAAGTCGCCAGTGAGAGAGCGAACGTTTGTACTGAAACTCTGGCGGACTTGACTAGCCGCTCCGACAACTGCGCTCCCGCTGTTTGAGGGTATTTTAGAAGTCCAGGCGTCAAGGGGAGTAAATGTTTCTGCGGTAAAGATGTATGAGAGATATCAACATGTGTAGAGTTCAATGGCTAGTTTCCTTGCTCTTGTTATTAGTAGTGGGCTGTAAAGAGCCTACCTGCTGGTATTAGCTGTATTTTGTAGAGCTAATCGACTCACGATATGTACTGTACTTCGTGTCGGAAAACCATACTATTGTGGACTGTGGGGATTGTGGTTTGGGCTTATCCTGAACCTACTTTTTCAACCTCATCAGATGAACAGAGGCTACTTAAAAAACTACGGCGGAATTATGACCCGGCTGTCCGACCAGTATACAACGCATCCGATCCTGTTATCATTGGCTTGGGGATAACACTTACACAAATTCTAGACGTGGTGAGTAATGCCTTCTATATCATTGTGTTTTGTATCCTATGTTTGTGCTACTACTGTTCTAAGAACTCCATACACTATCAGTAAAACACATGAATTATGTAATATATTTTATTATTCATATATAGTTTATAAAGGCAATCATGGGAAGCATGTTTCAAGACTATCTTCAGAGTAAATCTCGGCGAGGATTGATGGGAAAATAGATATGCTTTTTATTGGAGATCATACGCATATATGTTTAGCCTAAATGATATATTTCTAGAGATCAGCTAAGGGTATCGTAATAAAGGGAAACTGAATATGCAAGAAGCAGTTATTATAAACAGTATTGGGTAATTGGACAGTGTGTAAAATTATCCTTAGAAAATACAAAAAACCAAGCTGTATGGATACAATTACAAAGATTTGCATACGGGAGCAATAAAATGCAAAAGATAACATATATACGCAAAAACACACTTTACCTGGGTTTAACCGTATACACGGTTAACCTTTATAATAACACCCGTAATGTTACACCCACCTTATACCGTTTAGATGTAAGTCTCTCATTCTAGTATTGATTTTTATTGAATTTTATTTTCTCCAGCTGTACAAATGTGCAGAGTGATTTTGTACATATGTATACTTCACCAGGTCGATCATACCATACTGTGTGCTCCATCAGTAAGGTATGATGAATAACATAAATAGATGTTCTCTGAAATATATATTTATTCGTCACATGCGAAGTTTGCATAAATACATACTGGTAAACAACATTACATTATCCTTGATTTCCACCGATAAGTTTAATATAGTACAAGAGTATTGTAACTCCGAAGAACGATAAACTCGTTTTAAAGTCAATATTTCGGCACTTTATTTTGCCATCATGAGGAGAGTAAACATTACATTAACCCATCACTTGTTGGCTAAGGGGGTAGTTTTTAAGTACAGTTACAGGTATACTGTTTGAATACAAGGATATGAATTTCCCCCCCATATTAAACCACATTGTGTGATGGTGTTGACCATTATGGAAGTGTAAACTGCGGTGGTGGTGTTTTCCGTTGGAGTACACTAACGGAAAGTAAGTGGAATATCCCTATGACAGCGTTAAACACATAACAATCAATGAATTGCCCCCAGTCTGGCTCACTTTCACGATTGTCCGATTGGATTTGAGTGATGTTTACTTCCACAGGACTTGTTCAAGACCATTTATAATATTATACAAATTATACTGATATTAATTTGCAAAATTAGAAAAAATAACAAAATCACCAACGAAAATCTATTCAACAGTATTCATAGATAAACAATGACTACCCTTGCATGTTCATCCTCCGTGTACATACACAATTAAACACATAAAGCAGGAAGTCGATATCCTTTGAAATATGAAGCATGTTGTTATCATACCCCCTTGTTCTTATTATATAAATGTTCAGCCTTGATCGTCGGTATCGTGTTATCAGATTTCTCATTTGGCTTTCTCTTTTTATTCACATTGAATTGCGGTGTTTTTAAAAACCCAAAAGGGATCGATTAAAGAGATGTAAATTGGAAATCAGTTTATTGGATTCTATCCCTCTGTATTATCAATGACAGAAGATCGTATGTTAGTCACCTTGAGGAAGGCTCTCTGCCTCAGTAAATAAATCCATCACGTTCACATGCCATGTTATCTGTTTTCAATTACTGCTTTAGTTAGCTTCTAAAATAACCAAGAGTTAAGAGTTCTTTGCGAATCCAACTCAACTCTTTAACGTCTAAGCTATAGCGGTGTTTTTGTTTTGTTATGTTTTTGTTTTTTTTTGTTTTTTTTTTGTTTATGTGCCGTTCAGGTTTCTGAATCGTATACCCAGAGACCTCCTCTAACACTCAAAACATGTGTCAAATTTCACGTTGTAATAGATTTGCCTACTCTGTAAGATGTTTATGTGTCAGATAATTACTTTGGGAAGTATTTTCTTACCATTATGTGCATAGCATTATATTTTAATTTCTGTATGTATTTTAATGTCATCTTGGTGTATTTAACATAAACAAAATATTCCAAAGTACATGTGGTAGGCAGGTCTGCAATAAATACACATTCTGTGGGGTACTAAAAAACAGTTATGACCAACGTTCACTAAGTTGTACATGTTGAAGAATATATGTGGAATTTGTGGAATTATGGCGCAACACATTACTCTATTCGTTCGTCTACAGTCGGCAGTTGAGGAGGATGTGTATCATATGTTGCTCTGGTGTTCTCACAGCTAAAGGGGCAACAAGAACTTAATCCATCTGTGATGTGTTTTACTACATCTTGTAATTGTCTTGTCTAGTCTTCGCCTGATGCCCCCTGTCTCTAAGGTGGTTTTCTTCATCCATTTGGCTGGCACGTTACCGTGGGAGTGTAATCACAGCAAGCACACAGGTACATATCTCCTTCCGTGTAAGTTTGGGTTAAACATTTTTTTTACATTCCGAAAATGGAAAATATTTGTTTTCTATTTGGAGCCTAAATTATCACTCACAACATTTATACTCAGACCAGCCAGAAAACACAAAACACCCTACGTGAAAATTCGACATGTCGGAGATACAACAGAGATTTACTACTAAGGCACTAAAACCAATTACAAGCAATAAGTCTGCGCTTGTCTGAAGTCGGCGCAAGCAAAAGCTGGTAGTCTATAGGCATACCAATGTCCACTATTCCCTTATAACATAAGTGAAAATAAATGGGTATGAAATAAAATATCAGCTCTGGCGCCTTCTAAATTTGAGAACCGCATGTCTTAATAATACTGTAATCTCACAAAGAGCAGATAATATGCGGTATCGACTGTTACCAGAATATAGTTCTAATTTGCAATCACAAAGGCACCGGGATGTAGATCAATCAAAATCGGTGAATCATATCATGTTCTAGATAAACTCCCAGAGATCTCAAGTTGTGTTCTGGATAATCTACATACATTTCGAGAGAAGGTAATGATCATTTACATGTCACATAAAGTATATTTAAATATGCAGCCAAAGAGATTTTTGGAATGAGTTAAGAATAAATCTGCATACAACTGGTATTTCAGATATATATATATCTTTCGGATTTACTCAAGCCAAAACCAATTGTGAGTAATATCTGGATCAAAAAGATGCTAATTTAGCGTCCCTGTGTCCGTGCTTTATGAAGAGAGAAAATCGCCGTCTCCACTGGGTAAGAATTCGAAAATCAATTTGCCGTGAGCCTCTGTAGCTCAGTCGATAGAGTGTTAGGCCTGTTACCCAAAGGTCGCGGGTTCGATTCCCGGTGGAGACAAGCAAATTTTTCTCTCTTCATTTATTTAAAATATATTTAATGAATGTATCCGTTAAAAAGAATGAAAGTTACACCCTGTCTGATGCAGAGGGAAGTTTCGCCTTAACCAGTAGGTCCTGTAGATTTTTGTTTCTTTTTATGCAATAATCACCGGATTTCAAAATGAGACGAGCAGAAGTTGGTGCTTGGCTGGCCATATTGGAATACAAATGGAATTGTTTTTTGTTGAGACCCTTTGCCTTGTTCCCAATTCAATCCCAACAGACTGGATGATTTGTGCTGTTTCAATCGGTATGATTTCAAAATGATCTTTAATCGAATGGTTAGGGAGAGAAAACTATTCAGCTATTTGTGATATGAGGTTTGACCTTGATTTTTGGTTCTAATCCGAAGGGGATTTTCGGTTTCACCAACATGTTGCTTGACTTCTTACAAGTTATGGGGTGTACCAAATTTTCTGATTCACAATTCAAACTGTCTATACCAAATAATAAACATTTCTTGTTTGTTGCCCTTCAAAGGAGGCTGTATCTGGTATGTATGTCTCTACTTTGCTTCTCGCCGCCATACGCTTTATAGACCCGCCTTACACTGTTGTGGGGCGATTGTAGCATTTTTGTGAAAATGCTGATTCTAAACTGTCTGAGGTTTTAGGGTTGAGTTTGGCGAATAAGTCGCGTAGTATGTTCTCTTGGGACACACCTTAAAGCCTGGTTTGAGGTAGCAACAGTGTTGGAATGCCTGTGTAATCTTATTATTTGGGATTTAATAATTCACTTGTGGAGGATGAAAGGATTTTGTGTGGAAGATTATAGGGTATCCGTATGCTTAAGGAACACCTTACAATCCAAAGACTCTATTGTACCTAGATTTCGACCCTTGAATAAAGCAACATCTAAAAAATCTGCAATATCAAAGCTGAAAGTGGGCTGGAGTTTAATGTTGGATTGTGCTTATTAAGAGTAACAATGAACAGATCAGGGTCATCTCTGGAATGCTGACACGAGTATAAATATGTCATCCAAATATCTAAGACACAGAGGGGCTGCTTGGCTTACTTTCCAAGGGTCTCATGTTGTGCGTCATTTTACCCACAGCACAACCCTTAATTTGCTTGTATTTTGGTTTTTGAGTTAAAAATCATTACATTTTAAACTAAGCATCATCAGTTTCAATCAATGGACATCCCTGTACCTGTCTGAATAATTGTTCGAAAAATAATTACTTAGATCACCCGACAAACTCACTACTAATATAAATATGTTGTACTGGGCATATATGTATGATAACCAGCCGTGTTTAACATAAGGTTCGGATATATCAACTAAACCGTATACAGATAAGGCTCCATTTTCGGCATCTTTATTACCTTATAGCATAATCATATACGAGCTAATCAGAAATAGCTACCTTGAACAAAAGAATGCCACTGCTTTTTAGTCCACAACAATTTAGAAATACTGTCGACTTGTATTGATCCAATTATCGTTTAGTACTATTTAGGACGACAACCAGCTAAATTATATGTGGATTTGTCGATTCCCACAACAAATTAGATAATCAACAGGTCACTTTGAAGAATGTGTTAGTAAGCTTGGGTTGATATCTTTCACATCCATATGCGGAACGATAAAAAAACAAGGTAAATGACAATAACAAATAAAACATAGAAGATAATTAAAACGAATATTATATCGTCCTAAATGTCACGCTTGGTGGGTTAGTACACTTACGGCTCAAGTTGGAAATTGTCAAATTTAACATATGCATGTGTAGAAAAATACTGGTTTGGTTTGAAATGCATTGGTCTGTGTGGTATCGCTACAGTCGCAAATTTTCCGTCGTAGGTAGTTGACCAACGCTGCTTTTTTACTCTCCTGATACGTTTCTGTATTGGTACAGGAAGTTAACGGTGGCGTACATTTAATTATTATTTCTTGTGATATTTTGGCATTTTGTATATTTGCTTGTCAGTAACGTTCTTCTCGCACGTAATCTTATTCGCTCTTAAATTATCACAAGATCATCACAGACTGACACTGCCTGACTTGTTGAAGATGTACTGAAACTGTACTGGTTTTTTAATCTTAAAACAGATCTTAAAAATAATAATAATATGAAGTTTGCCAGAAAAAAATTTAGTTAAGATAAGAGATGGTCCGGTTAGATACTGTTTAAGCGATATTTCTCCAATAACAATATAATTCTAATAGAACTAGTGACAATTAGTTAGAGTACTCAGACGGTACCAGAGAGTATCATTTCTACACTTATTAAACATTGACAAATTTGCATTTGAGTGGATCACATGGTGTTAACAGGACAAGTAAAGTTATATTTATCAAGAAAAGGCACGAGGCGGTTTGATAAAAAATAATTAAAGCCTTTTCAACATCCCTTTTACCACGCTTAGTTATTGGATATTTGGATATGCCATTTTGCCCAGAATCTAGGATGCAGGTAAAAGTGTGAATCAAGACTCATTCATAGTACCATTTACGCCGAGAAACGCAGCATAAAAATCCAAAACGTTAATACAAAGATTAAAGTGAACTTTAACATCACAGTCCACAACAACCTGACATGTAACAAATATAATATTTCGCTTTCGAGATTTTTTTTTCGGATTTCCTTCAGTAAACCACTGCAAATAACATTATATATGGTTACATTTTGTGATGACCAGTAGCAAATGTTTGTTTTCTATGGGCGTATCGAGTAGGTAGGCCTACTTATTGTATTATGCATAAACAAACTGGTACATAAGAACCCGACATGTAATATTTTCAACATCTTGCGTTTAGCAATTATAGAGTGTTGATGCAAAATGAAACAATTGCCAAACAGTGGGGTGAAATAGATTTTATCGAAAAATGTAATAATACTTTTTTATTACATCTCGCGGAGTAATAAAGCCCTGCTGAGCTCCTAAACTTAAATAAACATAAATTTATAATATGTGCATTTAAAAAAATAAAGGAAATTTTAACCACCACATGTCATTAAAGTAGAAAAGCTCAAAATCGACTGTGTTATTTAATCTTAAATAATCATATGGGAAAATCCAGCCTATATTCTTTCGTGAGTTATACCACGTCCTTGCGATACCACTATGGATCAACACGAACAATTCCAATACGAAATGATAGTGATGATAAAAGAAAACAACCATCGACGACCTCTCGTATAGAGGATGTTTGCTTTTCTCTGTCACTCCTCTGTCTAGCAGAGATTATTAATAATAACTACATTATTGTACAAGACCCTGGAATAACTAATCAGGCCAACTTTATTCCGCACACGTTCAGCTTCGATCTATTTATTTAAAGGGCTTTTCTATATCGAGTGAAGCACATCATAGGGGATTGAAGTATATGTCGACAATCTCATTGTCAGCTTTCAAACAAGCCTATTGTACGAACATTTTACATTAACTGAATTGAGCAAACCGTTGAATAAGTCCAGGAATAAAAAGCTGGGGTTTATTGAATTTAGACCTCCAGTTAGTATTCCATTTTTTTTTTCGCAATGAAAACACGTAGTATTTGTTAAAATTAATTCACAGTTCATGTCGCCACTCAACCAGTATTATGGACCACGGCTCATTGTATTACATCTTATTAGTTTTCTATACATCACAAAGATTGTTATATTTGGGATTTTACGTTGTACGAACAACAGATATGCTTACACCTTGTGTATTTTGGAGTATTTAGATACACAAAACATGTGTAATACATCACAAAAGGTAGATATTAAAATAATCAATTATGACAAATTAACACGAAAAAGAACTTTATAAATCAATAAACTACATATACTGACCATAAAATAGTCTGATAGGTCAGATAATTTTCGAAAATAATTTTTACAAGAAGAAAATGGTAGTCAGAAAAAACTATTAACAATGTGGTATTTACACATGTTTCATTCAGAGCAGGCAGCGTTAAATAACCACTTAACGTCACTGATAATATACACAGACAAGGCAGAACAACCGCAAGACGTAAAACGAGGACAACATAAACCTATAAACTCCATGCTGTCCTTAAGATAGAAACTCAACCGGAAGGAGCCCTCCGCCTCAAACCTTCTCCCACTCCCCCCCCCCC
>JARFOD010138992.1:0-13242 GCA_031763545.1 Mopalia muscosa
GGCGAGTCTGGTTACGCGATGAATCCATATTCAAGCTACAGAGAAGAGATGGTCGTACAAGTGTCTACAGATGCCGGAATGAGAGGTTCGCAAGGAACTGCGTCCTTGAGGTCGACAATTTCGGCAGAGGAAGGGTGATGATATGGGGTGCCTTATCCTGCGCCCGAAAAAATCAACTGGTGCACATCCCTGGCAACCATAAGGCCGCTCGATACAGAGATTAGATTTTGGCACCACACACGCTGCCCATAATGGACCTCTGTAGAGAAGTTTTTCAGCACGACAACGCTCGGCCGCGCACAGATCGTGCTACTGTTGAGTTTTAAACTAAAACGTAACAGTGTTGCCCTGGCCGTCCAAATCACCAGATTTGAACCCAATAGAATATTTGTGGGATTATTTGGATAGACGTGTGCGTAGCCGATATCCGGCGCCGCAAAATCTGCAAGAACAGCAGCAGGCTATTAAGCAAGAATGTATGAGAATTCCGCAAAACCGTATTTGTCGATTTTTCATGTCTATGCCGAGACGGGTCTGCGCCATGTTACAGGTTAATGGTGGGCAAAACTGATATCGACATTGCGTTGGCGTCATATGAGCACTATGGACTTTAACAAATTTTGATATTTTAATGAACTTCAAAATCTGAACAACCAGTGTGCTTAATTTCAATGTACTGTGCTGATTATTTCTATATTTAAAATGATGTTACAAACTCATATTTGGATAAAAATAATAATGTGGCGTTTCTTTTTTGGGAGAGTATATATTAAATTTAACCTTTGTTATTTATTTTTTATCCAAATATTAGTTTTCAACATCATTTTAAATATAGAAATAATCATTATAATGTATCTATGAATGAACACAGTACATGCAGTAACAAGTCGCGTCTGTTTCATAAAATAGATGATAAAATCCCATACAAGATTGTGTATATACTTGTATCCTAATTAGTAACTAAGAGCTATCAAAGATAAATCAGGCCAATCACATACGGACGCAGGAATGTTATTTGCCAAGGAAACCACGTGTCATAAGCTGATGTTAAATTAGTGATTCTGGCACACAAACACATTTCGAATGGGTATTGACAATGTGAAGAAAGCTTTTAAACATTTCCCAAGTCACTATACTATTACATAACTTTAGACAGATAGAAAGAAACCAGGGTGTGTCTTTACTGTTCAAATTCGTTAACATAGCATAACTGTTTGCTCGACCATCTGGAGCTAACATGGTATAAGTGAAAGTTTTTGGTTAACACAGACTTGATGAAAAACACCATTATCTGTTACACAAGGAAAAGCTTCAGGGACGTTTGTTTTAGATAACCTGACCGAGACACCGAAATGCAACTCACCCCTCCTCAATACTAGAATTTGTTTCTTGAGCAGGGTCAATTTCACACGAACTATTTTGTTTGGTGAGTTGTGTATAGTTTCGTGTCGTTCTTTTACATAAAAACCCAAACGATTTGGAACAATATCAGCTATAAGTTTACTGTTGGTTGTTCCAGGTGATGCATCGATTTATTCCTCAAATACGTCACAATATTATCTTGGATTTTTGTCTACATATTCCTGGTTATAATTTTAGCCTCCGGATCGATCTACTAGACGGTATATAGTTAATACATTCCTCTGTCAATCATTCGTGCTCAAGATAACAGATTGGCACCTAATGGTATTGTCATCTTTGGCACATGAATCTAGAATCAGAAGGTTCGGGGGAATTACCCAAGCCTTACATGGCCTGTGCTACGTTTCGTCAGCTAACCAATTTCCCTCTGGAAACACGGTCATCTGAATTAGATACTATTCGCGGCTCACTATAGATGTATGATGACTGTGACCACTGGTTGATATATATAACGCTGAGTTGTCCAAATTATCTGTAATTGATGGATCGCCATAAAGACAATAACGCTTTGCCTCAACAAAGTAAACCTTATTACATAATGCATTTTATGTCGCAATTAATATACAATGTCTAGAACTAAATTAAGCCTTGGCTTCCTTATTTTTTTATTTATTTTTTTTTTGATGGGGAGCAAATGTAAATGTATCAAGTCAACCCATTAAGCCCCAAGGGCAACCATCCTTAACCATTTTATGTGCTATGATATTATTCGGACGAGATACGCGTATAGTTTATGGCCTTTATGCAGACTTTGCAATACAGTATAAAAATACATATATCAAGGTTTATAATATATTTATTCGTATAGCATTTTATTGGATTAACCAAAATAAAATGTGGCTGAATTAGATTCGTTGATCTGCAGCGCTGCAATATAAATTTGTGAGACATGCTTTGGTTTTGGACAGCGTAATTAACAAGAGATAACTTAGTTTATGGCTGAGATCGATTTCATGTGGTTTCCTCTGGGACTCCAATGCGAGAAAGGCGAAATAGGAACAACAGTAGTAATTAAGTGATATATTATTCTGTACGAAATAATAACTAATAACACAAACCGTAGTTCAAGTACTGTCCTTCTGTTCCGTATAGAGAGCGGCTAATCTTCCTGATTGCTTTAATTTTTCCACGAGACATGCTGTCGTTTCAGAGTGTAGTTTAAGCTCAATTAATGATGACCACGTTGTTTTTTGACAACTATGTTATAATCTAATATACACTTATTTAATGTAAATGCGTTCTTGCACAGTTTTCGCAACTTTTAAATTACACGTTTATGTTAGCTCTGGTAAATAAATCCAACGTACTCGTTTCTTTTTTTCTATTTTTTTCTAGTATGTCCAATGTCGAATAGCCTCATTAAACCCGTTTATCATGGATTTTATTTGATGTTAGTTAGTGAGAAATAATTTAAATACATTCTTTCTATTAACTACAGTTTGTCGAGGACAAATTATGATCCAGACTCAAACATGAGATATACAGACATCGTTAAACTGTTGTGTATGCCTAAAAATGCCGGGAAATCCATATTGCCTCCAGCACGAACTGTGATATATTGTGATGTACTTCATTAAACATGCAAAGATATTAAAGACCGGTCGCAAGGATAACGCCTTTTTCGTTATACCAAGGGACATCAAATTGAAATAAAACTGTCGTAGAACACTTTTTATCACAAATATATTCAATATTTGTGATAGATGTAGTCTATTGGCGCTAACTTGATGAATAATGTATCTGCACACTAGTGTGTATACAAAATATGTTGCAGAGAAGTTGGATATCCCATTTGGATACATTGCACGAGAAATGATGTTGAGGTGGCTATACCATCTAAAAGGGGCATTTAAGTTATTCGTACATCAAGAATTAACTCATAAATCTAATCAATTTTTTTAAATTTTGTTATAACGATAACAGTTCGAACATATGTCTATTTTTATATAGTATTTTGTTATTCGGAATAAAAAAAGCCATATTGACCTGCCGTAAAATTAAATGACGATGCATGAATATGACTTGTATTGAATAAAATCGATAATGATTTTTTTAAAAATGTTATCGAATTGATGTGTAAGGGTTCTAGAAAACATAGCTTTTAATTAAATGTATCTTCTACTAATAGACCTGCCAATCGACTGTATTCTGGAGTATTTTGTATACATATTTCATGTTCAATACACCAATAGGCTATCAGAATACTTCATAAATTAATATTCTGTACAATGTCGTAACACAAATATATACAAAATGGTAACAACAACAAAAAAATACTCATAAAAAACGTGTTTTTTTTTTATCGAATAAATACCTTCAATGGTAGGTAAGTCGCCCCACAGAAGCTCAATTTTGTGAATCGTCACGTCACCAGAACACGAAGTCTGTTGACAAAAAAAGTTACATATGAGCAGTCACTTGAGCCAAATAACTTAGCCGGTAATTTTTTTATATGAGCAGCCCTAAGAAACCAATGATTGTACTCCCGTACAAAGCAGCCGATTGCCTCAAATTTCATTTTGAGAAAGATCTTGCACGGAATTTTGAAATATAGCCTCCACCAGACAAACACCCGGAAAAGCCGTAATTAAATTCTGCACATAATTCGGGAATCGGGACATGAATAATATTGAATCATCTATCAGGTTTCATTGCTTCCATGATTTTCATATTTTCAATAACTTCTTATTCTGCATACATATCAATGAATATATTTAAATCTTCAACAAATTACATCTGCCATTCAAACAATTGTGCTATGTATATGGTTTATGGCATAAAACAGATTCAGTCACAATGCGTTAGTAAAACTCAATCTAACACAACTACTGCAGTATTTGCTACCTGTTAGGCCTTTCCCTTAAGGAACGATCTTCATATTACAAAATAAGAACCAGCAACCATCGGATATCGTCATATCCGATGGATGTGCATTAAATAACGAAACCCTCCGTGGAAATCAATAACACTTATTAATTTATGTTCCCCCTTTGTTGCAACATGTATATGCCAAATTAGTATAGATCCAGTGTAACTAGTGTAGGCCAATATGTTCTACTCTTTTGCAAGGATATTGTGTTTGAAAGTTATGCTGTCTAAATTCAGTTATACTAGAGAAATTGTTAAGTTTCAACAAAATTAAACAGTTCATGATATATTGTGGTGTTAGTGTGGTGATATTATGTGACTGATAAAGGAAAGCCTTAAAGTTTAATTTCAAAGTGTTAAAGTTTTCCTCACTTTATTCTACTTAACCGTCTGACAATTTACCAAAAACCTTACATACTGACTTGAGTCTGAAATATTGACTGGAATACTAAGTTAATCATTTATAGAGGTAGCTGTTTTAAAACACACCATAAAGTTGTGATGTACATGTTGTTAAAATAATATCGTAAAAACATTTAAACTATATAGATAACTTTCCTTTTGTAATCGATAAGCAAGGGACTTCTTCTTGCTAACAGAAATAATTGATTTAGTACATGAGGATTTTTAGGTATACCTACATGTAGGCGCGCTGCTTTAGTGATGGGTTTGTTTAAGAATTCTCTCAAGGCCTATCAAAAAACCCACCCCGCATACACGGACACTTGTTATCTAAAGAACAGTCGACCAAACCACAGTTCAATTGTCAACTGAACCCTTGGATATTGATCTGGTTCGTACATTATCTGTTTAGGATTTTAAGCTGCGCTTAAGATTTGTCTTACTTTGTACCGCATACCGGCCCAAAGAGTGAAGGAGCTCGCCCTAAGGTGCAACCCAAAGAAGCCATCACCGTTCATATTCCCATTGTCGTAGCTCGGAGATTTATCCAACTGGCCTTTCGTTTACCGGAATTCCCACTACAATTATCAACTAATATAGATCAAGTGATTCCTAGATGTGGATTTTCAGTCAGAGAGACCTAATGAGAATGTAGATTAATACGCACACGGCCAACAGTTACAGTAAAGACTTATATTCACCGACACGATTAGTTTTCTAATATTTGCTGATAATACCCATTAAACCAGTCCACTATGTTGACGTTGATAAAATTGGATTTCAGTTGAAACAGCTTTGTCGTTTGATAAAATTTTAAGTCATGTGATTAAAAATACTAAGTTGTGAGATTAACGCCCAAAGAATGATCTGCCTGAGAATTGCTTCAAAGGAATTTTAAGTTCCGAACCCCAAAAAAGGATAAAATAAACTCGATGCTTATTCAACCACAGGGATTCTGTATGCTGAGCTACAAGAATTACCGATAATCATAATATATTTATCCAAACTCATGTGGAACATCGTTTACATTGAAAACGAGCTACGTGTCAGCTGATTAATTTGTGATAACCGATAAATGTCGAGTTTCTTAAATCGTCAATGTGTCACTCATTACATATATATTCTACAAAGCTTAGTTTGTTTTTGTTTTTGTTTTTTTTTTTTCAATTGCCTGCCAGATGTTTTAGTTATTTTTTGTCTAATAGAGGAATGTATAGATTAGGTCTGTTGTTTGCTTTTTAACAATTTGCCAACACTATTGTCCATGTCTATGTTTACTGAAAATCCTTTCTACTATTTGAGACTTCAGGTTTACCTCTTTGCAGCCAATCCAAATACAGTCGACGGCTTCGAATTCGTCTTCTCGCCCGTGAAGTAACACGTTCAGGGGGTAATCATCGACACCAATAGAAGTGTGAGTGGTTTAATCAGTTCATATGTGTAAAAGGTGGCCATTGCCTGTCTGACAGGAAACAACATTTCCCGTTGTAAACAAGTTCTTGTAAATTAAACACTTCATTGATCGACCCATGACGATTGTGATCAATACCTCAACAGGAGTAATGATGACAGGATGTGGTGTTGGCTTTGTTGTTGTCGTTGCGGCCAGAATCATTGACTCAATAGTGGTTTTGCAGTAGCTCTGAGATCAAAAGAAGAATCACCCAACAGCCCCAGTCGTTCTTACAAATTCCCACAACGATTGCTGGCTAATTCATTCCCGTTGATTGTTGGATGTAGGTCTTCAGTTATAGAACCTCTTGGTAATGTGGATTTATATAGATACGGTCAATAATTACATACAAGATTTATATGCAGTGACACGATTGATTTTTGTGTGAAATCCATTAGGCCAGTACATTATGTTGACATAATTAGAATTGTATCTCAGTTGATACAAGATCTCGGACTCGGAGCAGTTTGTTTAAAGAGTAGCAAAACTGTATTTACTTTGCGCTGGAAGAAAATTAACTTCCAAAGACTGTGGATTTTCTTCACATCTTAGTTGCGCTAGTGTTAATTATTGTTGGAATACATTACCACCATATAATTAAAACACCAATCGATCCATCAATCAATCAACCGATCAATCAATCAATCAATCAATCTTTGTAACAGTGACGTACATGCAGTTTTCTGTTACAGAACTGTTACGCATGATTTGTAAAGTAAACCATTATCAAGCATAAGTTAATAGAAAAAATTTACAAGAATTATATTTCCTGTGAACAAACGGGGAGATCACAATGAAATCACGAACATACACAATGATGGAATTTTCTAAATGAGTCAGTTCGAATCCGTTTGGGTGTTTCTCCCCTGTTTTGATATATCTTCCCTCCTGTGTGTTTTGATTTCTCGTGCAGTGAATTTGCACATTTGTTGTTCCTTGTTTTATGCCTCATGTTTGTTTTGTATCTTGTTATTATTACGTTTCGTTCACTGTGTCTTTATGCCGCCGATTGAGTAACATATACCCCACAAAGATCAATTGGAGCGTAGCAGAGCTGATACTGGTTACACTGATGCTTAGATTGATTAACCCTGTAGAAGTGACAAGATAAAGGGCTTACAGGCTGAATCTTTTCAGATAATATTTTACGAACAGATTTGTGAGCGGATCATTCTGAGCTGTTTTATTACATGTGAACCGTCCGTACTAGGCCTTTACTATACATCGCAAGAAGAAGAAAAGCACTTTTTAATTCCCATGGATCTGACTGATTGATTCTACTTACCAAGCCAATTGATTAAATATTATAAAGCCTATCGATAACTAAAGTAGCTTTTTTTTAGAGTTCTGTCTATGCTTTTCATTGCATTGAACCAACCGTATAAGGTCCTAACTATACACACACAAAAAAAAACAGAAAAAAGCTCTCTTTAATTCTCATGGACCTGACTCATTGAGCATACTCAAAGAATTGTTCCAACAAAGCAAAACAGTTCCCATGTTATCATTGCGCTGAAGTTTACGCTCATAATTATGTGTAATCTTTTGAAAGGAAAAGTAAATGAATAGCTTTTGCTAAATATATTTACTGGAAAATGGGTCAAAGTATTTAGAAAACATTTATGTCGTTTGCATACACATGAATCACTTAATATACCTGGTATACACCAATCTGCCTATTGCCTGATGTTTGTTTGGAAACTGTTAGAGTTACATAACTCTTTAACACTGTCGCTGCGAGTGCATGGTAATGACGGTTTGTCTTTATTTTTTTTTTTTTTTTTTTTTTGTGCTTCTTTTTGTGTTTCAAAGATATTGAGGATTTCTTATTGTACCGAAATCTTCTCTTTGATAACGATCCAACAGTTTCTGCTTTTTGGAACAAATGTAAACGAAGGCAACATCTCCGAAATCATCTTCTGTCACGTGACCCGTTTAGAGGGTAATCGTCAATACTCAGAGACTGGAGAAGCTAAATCAGTTGAGATGTTTCCAGGGTGTCCAATACTTGTTTGGCAGGACACTTCATTTCCCCTTGTAAACAAGTTCTTGTAAATTAGACACTCCTTTGATCAACCCATTAGGATTGGGAGAAATGTGTCAACAAAGAGCAGGATCCCAGGATTTATGGGTGCATTTGATGTTGTTGTTGCCGAAAGTAATCTGTAGATATGAGAAAAGATACATATGTGACTGTCCAGTCATTTTTAGGAGTGTTGCCAATGGTGTCATTGCTGGTATCTTTGACCCATTGAACCGACATGCTGACATATGAATGCAATGATCTTAAGTATACTACGGCGTTAAACTCAACTCAAACAAACATAAATCAGACGATTTGTTACCATCATGCATTGTCTCTGGATCGTACAGAATGTTTCTGATTGAGTTTTCTAACCTCATACATGTAATTCGTTACGGTTTAATTTTTCAAAGCAGTCCATTGATATCTTTGCTGTTCCGACAACAGAACAGACAAGTGATTTGTTACCATGACCTAGAATTTAGACGCTGAATTTTTCACACAAAAAAAATCATGGGCTTCCAGACTGTAGTGAAGTTCCAGAGAATCAATATTTACACAAAACATAATCTGATGAAATAGACAAACAAGCGATCTAGCTATGTGTGGGATGATTTAATGTGGACTTCAGATAAGAGATCAAATGCGAGGAAAAGTAAGTAATCTGTAAAGTCTATAGACTGAATTTCTGTTCTCAACCGAGATCAGCTAAGCGCCTAATCACTTTCAACGACAGAGTTCGACTTTTCGAGATAATTTTTAAAAAGAATTACGTTTTTTAGGGGAAGAGCTATTGTCCATCTGGACAAATTCCTCTAACCTGCAGTATTACTCAATATTGCTTTGTTCAGACTGTGTTAAGATCGATATTTTGCCTAGAGTCACTGCAATTTGATTTTCAGAAAAAATAAATGGGTCACAATTCATAAGTAACTAGAGATTTACTTTGTTCCCATACAAGGGAGTAGACTCAAACTTAAACCGTACAAGTGCCAAAAACGTTTTTTTTTTTTTTAATTAACATTGAGCCAAAATTAACATTTGTATCAGGTGCGTGGTATAAAAAAAACCCATAGAATGACAAGTGCGATTTGATCGAAAGTACATAGTACATAAACATCTAACACACCGGACAACTATGGTCACCCTAACAATATAAGTGGCCATGGTCATATTTACTACTTTTGTTTTTGCCAAATTAGGCAATGGGGGTAAATTCTATAATTGATTTCCAAGTCAGTGTGTGTAGTAAGCTCTTTTATAAATGGTGCACCGAATTGCCAGCATAAATGGCAGTCACCTAGACCACTTGTAGTTTTCATAATGATTCGAATTTTTGGTTCATGATTGGGATTACATCAAAGTATCTGCTCAAAATGAATTGTCTTTATATGGAGCCGTCAGATGTCAGGGACCACACGAATCTATCATGGCGTTTTGATTCGTCATCTTCTTTTTTATGTGTTGCCAGTGAGATCGAATGTCCATGTTCACCTATTCGGCTGGCACGCCATTGTGCCTTTACCAAACAAACACATTTAATACGACTGACACCGACGGTAATAGTTCCAAGTTGATAAACCATTATTACCTCACTCTTTCCTTAAAAGGAAATGAATTCTATAGCTTATGACTTTATATTGTGGGTTACTACTGTAGAACCGATGCATTTTTTCTTTTGTCGTCACTGCGTCCTCACCCCGGTTTATTACAAGTTCCGATATACATAATCACTTGGGAGCCGATTGCAGATTCTGGTTAGAGTGACTCAGTCTGCGGAGGATTGTAGCGAGTAGCTCGGGATGAAACTCTTCGTTAGTGAAGATCGGCTTTGAGATAACATTCAATCTAAACTGCTGCAGATCTGTTGGTGTGACTAGCCAAAACGATAACCCAGTGGATCTATTCAATTACGTGCTGTGAATTGATTCCACATTGCCAGGCTCCAAACTGACCATCCTGGTCAGACACGTGGTCTACGTTGTATTCCAGTTGTAATATGTGGGCGAGACCGATTCAAAAAATTATTCCTGTAGTCTGCATCAAGGAGGTTCAACTGTATACACTCGAAGGGCAGTATCATCAGATGTGCCATAATACAGGACATAACATTTCCCAGATGTTAATGTTATATTGCATTATGAGTTTGCAGTCATTGTTGAATTACGATGCAAAAATCGCTAATGCTAGAGGAAAAAAAAATCAAGGTTGATAAATTTGACTCCCAGATCGTTTTTTCTTGTCTAAGATTTTATTTTTCTTGTCCAAGATTTTATTTTTCTTGTCCAAGATATTATTTATTGTTCTTGTCCAAGATTTTGTTTTTCTTGCTCAAGATTTTTTTTCGATCCAAGGCTCACGTTGACTGTCCAAGATTCACGTGATCAATCCAAAATTTCCATGACCGTCAATTGTAATATGAACGTACAGTGCACTGGTTCAGGATTTGAACGCATAGTATTAGGTTTGTATGCTTCACTCAATGACCTATATTATATTGTGTAGTTACGTCATTGATTACACTGCACTGACATATCAGCGTTACACTGATTGTACAATCTGGGAGTCAAATTTATAAACCTTGATTTTTATTCCGCTTTGGCGTGCCATAGAACGGGGACATGCTTAAAATATATGAGGATCATTGTAGAAAATCCCTGCTTTGTATATACATATACATGTACGGTGTTGAACAACATGGTAAAGCTTATTTATGGCACCCTCTGGTGTGTTCAAATATAACTAGAAAATCCATGTTTGGTTTGTTCTGGATATCTTGACGTGATAATAGTCACAGGTTTATGATTAAGATAGAAACGAAACAACCATCCAATCATGTGCACCAATCTTACCCGTATACTTCTAGATCAGTACATTGGTGCTACTGGGGATTTGTTGTATATCGAGTGACTAGTGAACGGACAAGACGTGATAAATCCGAACACGAGTCTAACTGAATTTTAATCAAAATATGACCTGCAAGGTTTGCCCAGATGTTGGGAGATTGGTCGGTTTAATTAGGAATGCCCATACTATCGATACATAAGTAAAGTTGAGCACACAGAGGATTTATAATAATAATATGACATTGGGGAGCTGTCTAAATTTGGGAAAATTGGTTAGTAAAATAAGACAGCCTTCAATATAGATACATAGGTTAGTTTGGGTTCATAGTATCAATTGAACTTTTTTCCTTCAGAAGTGCCTGGACGAACGTGTCTACAGGGCTAAGTCCTATATCCTGATGGTCTTGAATAAGACAAGGCTATATACATCGGTATAATAAAACTGGAAGATATCACTCAGATGGATAATGAGAAGCACATAAATAAGAATAAAACTAGACGAAATGTTCGAGTGTATTCTCCGTTTTAATGATCATTTAAAAAGGAAGGAAATACTGACTAAATCAGTATAACAAAACCTGGACGATATCAAAGCGGATGGATACCACAACGTAAAGTTTGCCTTAATAAATATATAAGGAAATTAAATTTTCGATTAAAAAAGTGATTTTTTGGGGGGACGAATCGCTGATTACAACATACCTTGTGGAATTTAAAAAAACGAGCTAGTGTACTAGATGAGAATATCCGTTAATAAACCTGTATTATGATGTATTCAAAAGACGTTACAAATTTATATAGATCGAAGGATAAGCACACTGTAAATCCCAACGTTTAGGTTTAAAACGCCATATTTAAATAAACGCGAAACTGTAACACTTTTAAACACAATAATGTGCTTATAGCCATATTTAAAGACACTGTTTGAGTAAGCCTATGTTTAAATCTGTTAATTACAACAGCTTCCCAAGTTTTATACTTTGTATATTTGGAGAATACCCTTTTTGTGGAATGCTGCCGGTGCATGTAGGTTGAGTACATTACAAACATAATTAAGAGGTTTGCAGTTTTGTTTCTTGTTACTAAATTTTCACATCGTCATTGACCACTCAAAATTCTATAAATACAGAGAATACTGTTTTAAGTCCTGATAAGGAACCGTGCGAGTACACTTTAAAGCGAGTACTTTAATCAGTCAACTGGTCAAGTTATAATGCAATGTTGAGACAAAGCGCTGAATAATGCAGACAAGTTTGTTTTTGGTTGTATAAATTTCTCAGTTTGTGTTAGGAAATGGTATATGGATTATGCATTAAATGCGTTGAGAACCCTCGTTTAATGTACCCGTCTGCATTGAGTTTGTTTCATATTTTATATCCTCATCGTGCCGTGGCTATATATTTCCATTGCGTGTTTGGACACCATTAGGATGCGAAAGAATAGCAATAATTTGAGATACTGCAGTTCCAGGATGCTTCGGAATAATTTTGTTGTCAATTACGTTATCAAGTTTCACTGTCATCGACAGTTTTATGAAAACTGTATTGCAATAGGAATGAGAATAAAATCCAATAGAAGCTTCAGAGTGAGAGAGAATCGAGTGAGGATGGTAAACTTGAAAATGCTCCTTGGGTCCCATCGTGGTTGGATTACAAACTCCTATACACGCATATACAATGCACTAAGGATGTTTTTGGCAATCAATCCTCTCTTTGATATTGATTTGTCCTAACCGACTGGCGATAATTTGGGTTGGTTCGATGGACCGTTGTGTGAAACGTAATAATCGATATAGTAAATTATCACTGGAGAGAACAAAGCTCATACAAAAGCTAAATTATGACACTCAGACACTATAGACTACTGATTACAACTTCAGGAAATGCTCGGACAAATTGCTGCATATTTATATGCCTGATACATGTCGTGAGTTATGTCCAATCCTCAAAGGAAATCAAAGAGATAAATAAAGGCGACTCGTTACAGAAATGTTGAATATTTCTTTGGTGTATTTGGAGACACATCGTGAATTACTGAAATTAGCAATTCAACGGCAGACATGTTTGGATCATCGATGCTTTGACTGGAATTATCATTTTAATCGGACCTTTACCATTTGTCCATTATCAAGCCACAGAAAGGTAGATATAGGTTTGTTTTGTTTGTTTGTTTGATTGGTGTTTAACGTCGTACTCAAGGGTATTTCACTTATATGACGACGGACACAA